>PVKE010036199.1:0-16515 GCA_004027555.1 Craseonycteris thonglongyai | reverse complement strand
CCCTGTATTGCCCTCCTGGGCCCTGTACTGCCTCCCTTGGACCCTGTACTGCTCCCCTGGACCCTGGACTGCCCCCCTGGACCCTGTACTGCTCCCCTGGACCCTGTACTGTCCCCCTGCAGGGAGGGCAGTGACCGGGGAGGGACAGGAGGGGGACGCCCCCTTTGGCACAGGGTGTTGCCCTCAGACCAGCCCGGTGGGGGCGTTTAACCCATCTGGCTCAGACCCCCTGGGTGGGCAGGGTTAAGGGGAGGCGGGTTGCTTCTCTTCTGATGCCCCTGGACCGCCCCCATTGCTCCGTCCTCTGAAGCTTGGACCCCGACTGCTGGTCGGTGCCCCCTCCACACAGGCATGGCGTCGTCCACGAAGGCGGCAGGCCCGGGCGAGCCCAGGGGGGCCGGCCTGGCCCCGATGACCTGCTGCTGCTCTCCCGCCACCCTGCGGAGGTGGCTGCCCTTCCTGGCCTGGCTGCCCCGCTACTCCACGCAGTGGCTGAAGATGGACGTCATCGCTGGGCTCTCGGTTGGCCTCACGGTCATCCCCCAGGCCCTGGCCTACGCTGAGGTGGCGGGACTCCCACCCCAGGTGACGTGTCTGCCCCTGCAGCCCCCACATCCCCTCCACGCCGGGCTCAGAGTAGAAGCTCACAGCATCTTCTCCAGACAAGGGGGCCCCCAGGGCTCAGCCCCGGGGGGCTGGGGGGGCCTTGAACATATGAGGACCTCTGGGCAGACACACACCCTGTAGCTGCGCTTGTCCCACGGCCACACACAGGCCCCGACGGGGCCAGCCGGCCGGTTCACGCAGCTGTGACGGTGCTTTCTCAGACTCTTCAGACCAGACGTAAGCGCCCAGGCTGGTGGGAAGTAGCCCCTCGCCCACTGCAGGGCCGCAGCCATGGGGCAGGGGGTGAGCGGTCTCCCGGGCGTCCACACGGGGCGGTCTGGGGGGCGCGCCTCCTGGCCGACCATCACTCTCTCCCCTCAACAGTATGGCCTCTACTCTGCCTTCATGGGCTGCTTCGTCTACTTCTTCCTGGGCACCTCCCGGGACCTGACCCTGGGCCCCACGGCCATCCTGTCCCTCCTGGTGTCCTCGTACACCTTCCACAGGCCAGCCTACGCCGTGCTGCTGGCCTTCCTGTCCGGCTGCATCCAGCTGTCCTTGGGCTTCCTGGGCTTGGGTAAGAGCCCCGGGCCTTCCTGCGCGGGGCTGGGGGCTGTGGTTCCACTCGTCCTGGGGAAGTCAGGCACCTGGCACGCCGAGCGCCAGCCTGTTGCGCTTAGAGGTGAGGACACGTGGAGACGTGCCCAGGTCCTCAGACCCTAGCCTCCCCTTCCTGTTCTCCGAACCAGCCCAAACTGGGAGTGCCGCCCCCCAGCCCTGAGCCCCAGCCCCATCCACACCACCCCTCCCAGCCCACGGCCCCAGGGTTCTCTGGGACCAGCTTAGTGTCCCCTCTTGCTGGCCAGGGATCCTGCTGGATTTCATCTCCTGCCCCGTCATCAAAGGTTTCACCTCTGCTGCCGCCATCACCATCGGCTTCGGGCAGGTCAAGGTAAGTGCTAAGCGCGGGAGCTGGCACCGGGGCACCGGCTGGGTGGCACGACCAAGGTGCACCCACATCCGTTCATCCAGAGCTCAGAGCTCGCGGTGCCTGCCTGGGTCTCCACTGGCAAAATGACCCCTCGGGGAGGTGTTCAGTGATGGCCAGATGGTGCAACAGGGAACTTGGGGGGCCGGGAGCCACAGCCCCTGCTCTGGACGGAGTTCTCACGCCAGTGTGCCAGGCTCGCCTCACCGAGTGGCTTTGCTGTGCTGGCGCACGGGGCACATGCATCCTCCAGATTTCAGCCAGCACGCCCTTCCCCACGCTGACTGAGCTGGGCGGTTTCGTGCCTATGTTTTTTCTATTCCCTTTTAATAGTTTTCAGACACCCACACTTCCCTTTATTTCCGTTTCAACGCCTGTAAGAAGTACGGGCCTCAGGGATCGCCGGTTGTCCGAGAGTGTCATTTCTCCTTCCACTGGGTTTAAGTTCCTGGAGGCAGGAAACACTTTGCTGTTTGATAAAGTGACTAAGCGCTGGGTTGGGTGTGCCGAACGAACTGAGCTTCAGCACACAGATGAAGCCAAGAGGCCCCTGGTGGCAGACGCAGGGCCATGCCCCTGCCTCGTGACCCTGTGTCACCAGCCTCTCCAAGGCGTGGTCCCCGGGCCGGGCTCCGCTCCAGGCCGGCGCGTGCGTCTTCCCGGGTGGAGGAGACGAGTGTGGGAAGGAAGGGGCCGACAGTCTTGCATTCTTCCTGCGTGTGAGGTACTGGGGTCCACGCTTTCCCTGGCTTCATTCTCACAACAACCCCGGAGGTTTTTCGGGACCACCGTTTAGAGGAGAAATGCCCCGGAAAGCCGTGTGTGTGTGACGTGCACAAGGGTGCTGTTCGGCGGGATGGTCTGGGAACGTCCTTTTTCGTGCTAGGAGTGCTCTTTCATCCGGTCATGAGGACGTAGCTTCCTTACCCATCCGCACCTGGAGACGAGGTCATGACAGTCACCTGAGAGCCCCGGGGGCTTCCATCCGGTGGGGGTCCTCCTGCCCTGCCCAGGACATGTGCACGCACCGCGGCGCCCCTCCCTGTCGGGGTCTGTGTAGGCGGCTGCTTTGGGGGCCCTCCGGGCTGACCCTGGAGAATGGGCCTCCGTGTCCCCCACCCAGTCCCAAGCGGGATGAGGAATTAAAGCAGAGTGTCCCCCTTTTCCCTGCAGAGGATCCCCGAGGGCTGGGATCGCCCCCAGAGGGCCAGGACTTGGCAGGGGGCCTCCCAGCTGCTTTCCCTGGGCGCCCTCGGAGCCCACCGCACCTCTGATTTGTCCTTCCTGCAAGGGGTGGTGCTGGGGGCGGGCCTCTGGGTGGCCCACGTGACCTTTGGCCAATAGTAGCAGGGTCTGTATGATGGGGCGGGCCACTGAGTGACGGATGCAACTGCGAGCCAATGACAGCCTGTGCAGCATGGGTAGGCGGGGTCTCAGACCTGAGATGAGTGCGCGGTGGAACCAGTGTCCACTCTCCAATCGCCCAGACTGTCCTCAGAAATGAGGATAATTTGCAAGGGCGTGTCAGTGACCCCAAATGTAAAATGCCCTTCCCAGGATAACTGATTTCCTGTTTTGGGGGAGTTTGGGAATGAGCGGGTGGTCCCTGCAGACTCCTGAGATGTGTTTGCAGGAAGGGCCCCGGTGGGTGGGTGGGGCTCAGGCTCGTTTGGGGAAGGTTGTCTGATCCGCGTGTCTGTTTGAACAGAACCTGCTGGGCTTGCACGACCCCCCCAGACAGTTTTTCCTGCAAGTGTATCACACCTTCCGCTACATCGGACAGACCAGGTACCGGGCTGGCTTTGCTTCTGCCCCCCTGTAAGGATGCTCCTCCTCTTCACCCGCACGTGGCGTTTATTCCACCCTCTGGGGCCTTGCTGCTCACACAGGGGTCCCCAGAGCAGCACCGTCAGCGTCCCCGGGGAGCTGTGGGGTCGCAGGCTGTCTGGTGGGCCCAGACCAGCGGGACCACTCAGGGGTCCCGGGCCCAGGCGGCCCCTGTGCACCCAGCAGGGTGAGAGGCTCCGCTGTGGGCGGCCCTAGGGCGGGGCGGTGGGTGTGGAAGAGACGCGTGACAGAAGGAGCAGGAAGCAGCTTGGTGAGGAGGGGTGAGGGAGGCAGGTGTGTGAGGGGCAGATGGCAGGGGTGGTGAGAGCGGCACAGCTGGCATGGCTGCCTGCAGCTGGAGGGGCCTCCACACAGGAGCTGCCATGGGGCGGGCCCAGCTGGACTCCAGAGCATCTCTCTGGCTGGAGGAGCGAGAGGAAGAAAAGAATGATGGGGTAGCTGTGGGGTGCTGCCCAGGGGGAGCGTGCTCAGGCGTGGAGGGAGCGGGGATGACCCTGTGGCTGGTCTCCCTGTGTCTGATGTGTGGCTGAGGCCCCCCCACCCCCACCCCAGGGTGAACCTCCTGGAAGCCAGGGACCCCCTCCCTGACCCGGGCATGTCGCCGGTGGGGCAGTCCCGGGGGGTGGGCAGTGGAGATGGAGACATGCTGGATGGAGGCCGTCCTAGGTGGTCAGGGGTGAACCTTCTGGAACAGATGAGGCATGCATCGCCCAGAGAGCTGGGTTCCCCTGCTGCTGTGGTGACCACAGCCTCGACTGCCAGCCCCCCCACCCCCCAGGCCTGCGTACTTACTGAGCTTTGGGGAAAGGTTTGAAATAGATTCCCGGGGAAAGAGTAGAACGAGCAGAGAGCTCTCCTGCAGACGCCGTCACCGGAGGCCGGACGGCGTGGGCGGGGCGTGACCGGCGTCTGTCCGCAGGGTGGGCGACGCTGTGCTGGGGCTGGTCTGCGTGCTGCTGCTGCTGCTGCTGAAGCTGATGAGGGACCACATGCCCCCTGTGCACCCCGAGATGTCCCTGGGCGTGCGGCTCAGCCATGGGCTGGTTTGGACTGCCACGACAGGTGAGCGCGGGCTGGCAGCTGTGCCCACTCAGACGCCCCGAGTCCCACCCCTGGGGATTCTCAGGTCCCTGGCCTGGGCGTGACTCTGGCGCTGGGCTATTCAGAACTCGCTGGGTGGTTCTGGTTATGCAGTTCTCAGTTGGGTGCATTTTGCCCCTGGGGGACGTTTGGCAGGGTCTGAGGACACTGCAGTTGACACTAGTGGACAAGGCTGCTTAGAGGCCAGAGGAGCCGTGAGCCCTCCTGCAGCTGCCTTGGAACCCAGCAGCCAGCCTCCCACAGCAGAGACGGTTCCGGCCCCAAACACCCGCAGTGCCCAGGTCGGGAGACCCCGGTGCGTGGGCAGGTCCCCCAGGGAGAGAACACCTTCCACTGAGACCACCTGCAGGGCTGAACGTGGCTTCCGGCATGAAATCAGCAGGTTCCACAAAGAGAGGCTGCAGTGAAGGCTGACGGTGGGAGGGTTCCCGCGGCCATCCTGGCTTCCCGTCCCGGCTTCCCCTCTCCCCTGCACTGGATCCCGCACGCGTCCCTTGTCAAGGCCCCTTCCCGTCCCGGCTTCCCCTCTCCCCTGCACTGGATCCCGCACGCATCCCTTGTCAAGGCCCCTTCCCGTCCCGGCTTCCCCTCTCCCCTGCACTGGATCCCGCACGCGTCCCTTGTCAAGGCCCCTTCCCGTCCCGGCTTCCCCTCTCCCCTGCACTGGATCCTGCACGCGTCCCTTGCCAAAGTACCAGAGCTTCAGTTCCGTTGTCTGTACACCAGCGGAAACAGGCAAATGCTCTGTTCTCTGAAACCTTGACGCTCAAAGGGTGGCCTCAGGTCAGCAGCCTGGGCATCCCCGGGGACCTTGTCGGACACAGGCTCTCGGGTCCCTTCGGGCCTCTGCCTTGGATCTGCTGCCAGCTCACTGGCTGGCTGACCCGCGGCCATGCTGCAGCTGAGGACTGTCACTGACGCTTTGTCCAGCACGTGCAGCATCGCCTCTGGAAACTAGTTACCAAGCCTCAACTATTTGCTTGTTTCTTAAGTCACCATGTGAGCTGTTTGTAGCTGTGTGAGGACAGGTTCATCTGAGCAGTACCTTGCATTTGTTTAGCACTTAGTAGGACACTTGTTTTGTTTAGCAAGCTGTGGCTCCCCCAGGCCCCAGAGCACCCCTGAGAGGCAGACAGACAGTTGTCACCTCCCTGCTGTTGCAGAACCATGGAGCCTCGTGGAGGGAAGCTGAGTGCTGATCTAACAGGCAGTGACTTAGGGCTTGTGAAGTACTTCCCAGGCCCGCAGCTTCTGACTTAGAACTGTCCCTAGGATATCACTGTCCCCTTCTTGGCTCTGAAGGTAAAACAGACAAACCGAAGACCTCTCAGGTCACACAGCCAGGACAGGGCATCTGCCTTTTTTCCTGATCCATCGATCTAGATGTGTGTTGACTGTCTCGATCTTCTCATAGGACCGGATTCTGATTTCATTAATCTCTGTGTTGCTTTGGTGTTCTAGTCCCTGGACTTCTGTACTGATCTTTATTATTTCCTTTTTCTGCTTATCTCAGGCTTCCTTTATACTTTTCCAACTCGTAAGGTGGAAGCTGACACCTCCTTCCTTGTCCGATAGAGACGTTTAGTGCTAACTATAAATGTCCCTCAGCACTGCTCAGATGTGTGAGTTTGCACGATTCATCAAATGTGGGAAACTTCAGCCGCTGTTTCTTCAAATCCTTGTGCTGAGCCCCCGACACCACCCCACGGGCTTTCTTTAGACTCTCCCCGCATCGACCAGACTACCTGGATCCGTCCCACAGCTCAGGGTTCACGGTGCAATCTCCCGGTCTTCGTTTTGCTGCTTGATTTTGGATCGCTTCTCTTGCCACATCTTCGAGTTCAATAGTGTTGCCCCTGCACTGGGCTAAACAGTTTTTAATCCCATCCAGTCTATTTTTCGTTTCAAACATTATGGTTTCCATTCCTAGAAGTTCAGTTTGGGAGACACATGTGCATATATCATTGTTGCACATGCTTTGTCCAGTTTGTAGTTGTTTCTGGCAGCAGGGGTAGGGCTGTTGTTACTCCATCTCCTTCAAAGCAGGACTGTCCCAGGACCGCTGCTCTCACTGCTTCCAGCCGTGCGGTCCCCATGATGACATGCGGGCTGGCCCTGTGTGGGGCCCCTCGTCTGTCCCACTTCTGCACTTTCCATGGTGTCCCGGGTTCACTCCTGCCACACGGTTGCTTGTGTCCGTGTGTCCCCCGGGCTGGGGTGGGGTCCTCTGCTTCCTAACCCAGAGGAGCCAGTCTGTCTGACAGGTCTGTCCTTGTATCCTAGCTCGCAATGCCCTGGTGGTCTCCTTTGCTGCCCTGGTCACATACTCCTTCCAAGTGGCCGGATACCAGCCTTTCATTCTGACGGGGAAGATAGTTGAGGGGCTCCCTGAGGTCGAGCTCCCTCCCTTCTCAATGACCACTGCCAACGGGACCGTTTCCTTCACCGAGATGGTACAGGTGGGTAGAAACCGGGGGGAGCCAGCCAGGCCAGCCTGGCAGAGGCCACAGCCGCCCCTGCGCCTGATTCCTGTTCCCTAATGCACCTGCTGAGTGACGGCACTTCGAGCTCAGCTAGGACAGCCCCATCCTCAGACAAGGGCGTGTCTGGGTGCAGGGACTGGCAGGGGAGTATTCCAGATGGGGACCCATCTGCCTCGAGCCAGGGGCGCTCCACCTTTGTGGAACTGGCGCAGCTGGAGTTTGCTGTGTGCTGCCTGCCCCCGTCCTGTTCCTCATACAACGAGCACGTGCACGCAGCCCTGGAGAACGTGCGCGTGGCCTTGGAGCATCTGCGCGCGCGGCCCTGGAGCGCACGTGCTTGCTTTGTCAGACGTGGAGAGCAGTTGTCCGCCTTGGCGGTCACTGCCTGGTCAGACTCCTCCTCTCCTTCCCCGGAGGGTCACTCCCTGTCCCTCCCTCCTCTCCCAGGACATGGGGGCCGGGCTGGCTGTGGTGCCCCTGATGGGTCTCCTGGAGAGCATTGCGGTGGCCAAATCCTTCGGTAAGGTGCCCGCCACCCACGCCGTCCCCTGCGTCTGGCAGCCCCACTGCTTTGCTTGCTTGCTTTTATCTGCTTGGAGGTTTAACACTGTGAATTTTCATCCAAGTCATGCAAGTTGATGTGCTTTTTAGAAATCTGTAGTGAAAATGGATTTACCTTGAAAACCCCCTTCCAGTGGTGGCTGGTAAACGTTTGACAGCCCGCTCCCCGTGGGAACGTTAATCTGGCTGAACGTGCCAGTCACATCAGTACCCGGAGTCCCTCCCCGGGCGTTGAGGCTGCTCAGCGCCTCCCGTGAGCCCGCCCTTCCCCCTTTGTGTTGTCCTCATGCGTTCGCGGACCCGGTTCCGTCCTCCTGTGCTTGGGGATTGGTTGAGTCTAAGGGTCAGAGCCTAATACACGGCCAGTATGTCGTGGCCACTCCGTTGCCCAGCCCAGACTGTGCCAGGATTAAACCTCCTTCTCCAGTTCCAGCCTCTTGACCCCTACGCGTTCCAAGGAGACTTGGCTGATGCCCATTGTTAAGGGTCTTCCTTCCCAAACACCAGCACTTGCTCAGGGCCACGCCGCGTTTCAGCTGGCATCTGCCTTCATCGTTCGTCTGTCTGATCATCGCTTTGTGTCTGTGCATTTGTATTCGCAGGGGGCGGGGGGTGTCTTGGAACCTACATCCTACAGTTTGTGCTCATCTCGGTCGTCACAGAAAACTTGACTCTTTTGAAGTCAGCTGACCTCCTGCCCTAATGTGTAGTTTGTCATTCTCTTAAATTGGAGCTCAGCAAACCACCGCCTAAGAATGACTTTTACACATTAGAATGTTTGGGGGAAAAAGCCTCAAGGAGATTAGTGGTTGTGACACATGAAAAGTATATGACATTCACAAGTCATTGCATAACTAGGGTTTTATTGGAACAGGGTCTTGCTCTCCGTTTATGTCTGGGGCGGCTTCGGGTTACAGAGGTGAGTTCAGTAGTTGCAACAAGAGAGAGTGGCCGCAAAGCCTAAAATATCTGGGCCTTGACGGAAAAAGTTTGCCGGCCATGGTTAGGGGTGTCTGCCCCCACCGCGTTTTCCCGCAGATCTGTGCCTGCCCGTCTCTCTTCGATGGCCTCTGTGACTTTCTAGCCATCTTGACTGGTAATCGGGGGGCTTTTAGTCTAAAACTTTTTCCCTTACCATGAAAGCAGCACAGATTTGTTGTGGAAAATATCGAACATGCAGAAATGGAGAAAGACTATATAGTTGCCCTCAGTCCCCAATCAGCTGCTGCTAACATTCTGCTGTACGTCTTTCTACTCTTTTTTTCCTGTAACAGACAACGCACCTGTGTACATGTAGACACGCGTGTGTATTTTTTATGTGTTTATACACTTACATTTACAAAACTTAGTGCTGTGGGTAGAAATTTGTAACCCCCTTTTTCTCATTTCATGAATGTTTTCCTAGTGATACCCCGTGTCTAGTAACAATGTTTTTGTCGTCCCTTCTCTCTAGCGTCTCAAAACAATTACCGTATTCGTGCCAACCAGGAGCTACGGGCCATCGGTAAGACTGCGGTGCTGCGCTCACCGGGCCCGGGCCCCTCCGCGTCCCACGCAGTCTGTGCCGATGTGATCGGCTGTGATGAGGTGCAAGGACACAGTCCAGAGTCCGGGCACAACCCAGACAGAAGGGACAAGCAAGGGACAGTCGTGGTGCTTAGTTTCTAGGGCGGATACGTGGCCCTCAAAGGCTGCTGATCCTGTGGCGTCCCAGAGCAGGCAGCTAGCACAGAGCGGGGGGCCGGCACAGACCCCCCACCCCCACATCCCTGGCCCCGGGAGGGGTCTCCCAGCAGCATCTTTGCACAGTGTAGGGTCCCACGTCTCATGGAGCTAGTATAAAAAGTTGGGGTGACCATGTGTGGTCAGTGCCCGGCCTTTGCCACACCCGCCCTGTCTGGCTCACTCTCAGCATGAGCTCAGCCATGAGACCCGGGCGGGCCTGGTTCTGAGCGGCCCCATCCAAGCTGTCTCGAGAGCTGGACTTGAACCCGGGCCCCATGGTGGGTTTTGTGGAGCAGGGGAGACCGTGGTCTTCATGAAATTCCCTGGATGGGACAGATGCTGGCGGGACGATCGTGATGAACGTGGGCCCATCAGCTCGGCCCATAGGTCCCCACCAGGCCCCGGACATGGGTTAATCAGCGTCACATGGCAGGAGACAGCACACTACTCATGACCTTCTGCCCGACAGCTCAGAATACGGGACGTGGCTGACCGCTGGGCAGTTTGGGCCCCTCTGTGGACACTTGCCATCCTCGGCCATTGTCCCTCCTGGGGAGGGGGGGGGGTTCTTCTCTCGGTCACACGGGGCAGAAGGAATGCTCAGCTCACACAGGCTAGGCCGGGTCTCAGTCATTGCAAAGCTAGAGAGCAGCACTCAACCTCAGCGAACCTGGCATAGACCCCGGTTTCTTTATTTCCTGAGAGACACCATCAGATGTAGGACTCCTGGTGACTCTCCCCCTTCCTGTTCCGCTGGCCTCCCCCCCACCCCACCTCCCACCTCCTTTTCCTGTTTTATGCCCCTTCCCCTCCCTCATCGCCTGCCTGACCTGTTCTCCCCCCAGGCCTGACCAACGTGCTGGGCTCCTTCGTCTCCTCCTACCCGGTCACCGGCAGCTTTGGACGGTGAGGGACCCCCTGCCTCCGGGGAGGTGCTTGTCCAGCTCCGAGAAACAGCTTCCCCTCATGGGCCCGACCTGTGTCCCTGTCCCAACACTGTCTCGTAACGAGCCTCCTCAGGGTTCTGCACAGGAGTCAGTGACCAAGCCCGAGGGACGATGCCGGGGACGGGGCAGGTGCTATCTGGGCATTTGAGATAAAGCCTCCACGTGCTGGCTTTGGCAGCACACGTATAGCGCATGTACAGCACATGTGCAACACATAGCACACACGCAGTGCATGTGCAGCACACACATAGCATGTGCAGCACACACATAGCATTGCAACAGTGCATCACACAGGACGTGCAACATAGCATACACAGCACATGTACAGAACACAAACATACAACACATGTGGCATGTGTAGCGCACATACAGTGCACGTATAGCACATGCAGCATGCATATAAAGCATATGTAGCACCATACAGCACACGTATAGCACACACTGCATGTGCAGCACATGTACAACACATAGTGCGCATGTAGTGCACAGAGCACACGTGCAGTGCACCTGCAGCACCCACTTTGTGTCTAACTTTCCGCGTGACCTATTGGTGTAACCAGGTGACAGGTCAGGTGTGTGGCACCTTGCAGGTCGAGGGCGCCGGACAATTCTGTGACTGTTTATCTGAGGAGGCACATCTCTGATGTGCCCACGGGCAGGTTCAGGTTTAGGCTGGAGGTCCGGGACGTCCTCCAAAGACGGGACCCCAAAGCCCCGCTCGGCTCCTGAGCTGCGTGCTGACGTGGGCCCCAGCCTCCAACGGGCCTCTCTGCTGTCTTCCAGGACGGCCGTGAACGCCCAGTCGGGGGTGTGCACCCCAGCGGGGGGCGTGGTGACAGGTGAGCCCCCCCTTTGTGCAGGGCAGTGAGGTGGCAGGAGGAGGGGCTCCTCGCTCGCTGGGGGAGACCGTGCCAGGACCCTGCGGTCACCCGAGCCCCCGCCCCCCAGGCGTCCTGGTCATGCTGTCGTTGGACTACCTCACCTCGGTCTTCTACTACATCCCCAAGGCGGCCCTGGCGGCCGTCATCATCACGGCCGTGGCCCCCGTGTTCGACGCCAAGATCGCGCGGACGCTGTGGCACGTGAAGAGTATGTGTGTGCTTCCTCGTCGAGCCCCCGGGGGCTGGAGCCGGGGCACCGGTCAGGGCTGCACGGAAAGGGGGTCTCCCCTACCCCTGGCATCTGCTGGGGAGGGAGGGGGGACGTCTGCGGTCACAGCCCCCCGTGTGCGCTGGTCACAGTGGCTCAAGGATTCCTTGACTGTGACACGTTTCTGTCCCTCTTGTTCATCAGAGCCGTGAACGGTTTGCATAGCTCGTCGGGGTCCTTTCGGGTCCACCCCCCGCACGTTACTGGCAGTGACCCCGTCCCGGGCCTGTTAGGTGCCGGGGCCTCTGGGTGTCATCGAGCCCAGGGAGGGTGGGGGCCCATCTGAGGGATGCGTGGGGGTTCAGATCAGGGACTGACCCCCAGCCCACCACGCTGCCCTCAGAGACGTCACGCATCTCGGCTCGGGGGGCCCACATGGTCTGGGGCGTGGGGGTCACCTGGCTCCTGCCCCCGCGCTTCCCACACCTGGCCCTGTTCCCCAAGTCCCTTCTTCCTGGGTCCCTTTTGGGCTCCTCCCAGAGGGCAGGGAGCCTGCGTCCCTGCAGGCAGGTCTCGGGGGGGCCCTCAGGCCGGGCTGGGGCAGGGGGGTTCCTGCCCCTGACACACCCCTGAGCCGTCCCCAAGCACGGTGACCATCAGCAGTGTGAGTCCCCGAACCCCGAGTCCCCAGATGGCTTCACTCCTTACACGAGAAGCCACGCGTCACCTGCTGGCTGTCGGGGGGACCGGGGGTGGCTGGGAGGCCCTCAGCCAGGCCCTCTGTCCAGGGCTGGACCTGCTGCCCCTGTTGGTGACATTCATGCTGTGCTTCTGGGAGGTCCAGTACGGCATCCTGGCCGGGACCCTGGTGTCCGTGCTGATGCTCCTGCACCCGGTGGCCAGACCCCAGATACAGGTGCCACCGTCGGGCTCCCCGGGGGGGACCCAGGGGGTGAGGTGGGCGCTGGGTCGGCCACCTGGCTCTGCATCTGAGCTTCCAGTGTGTCACCCACGTCACTGCCTGTTGTCACGAAGCACAGGGGGGCGGGGGCGGGTCGTGCCTGCTCTGCAGCCCCCCATGCCCCCGGCCTGGCCGAGCTACCTGTCTGCTCACCTCCGACTCGCCTCCCACCATCCCAGGTGTCAGAGGGGCCTGTGGTGACCCTGCAGCCAGCTGGCGGCCTGCAGTTCCCCGCCATCGAGACCCTCCGGGAGGCGATGGTGACCTGGGCCCTGGAAGGTACGTGGGCCGTGGGCTGCGATCGCTCCCTGGCACCCCCTGCTCTGCACCCCAAGGCCCTGCCCCCGGGCGTCCGGGTGTCTCAGCAGCGCCCCCCCGTGGCAGGTGAGCCCGCTCTGCCCAGCACTTGCCCCTGAGGCCGCGCCCCTCCCGGGAGCTGGTGTTTGGGGAGGAAAGGGGCCTGTTCTCCCTCAGGAGGACGCTGACCGCTCCCCAGGGGGGAGGGAGCCGCCTGGGCGGCCTCAGCCGGGTGACCGGCCCCCGTCTCTGCAGTGTGGCCCCCGCGCAGCGCCATCCTGGAGTGCAGCCACGTCAGCACCATCGACTACACGGCCGTGCAGGGCCTGGGGGAGCTGCTGGAGGACTTCCGCGCGCAGGGCGGGGCCCTCGCCTTCGTGGGCCTGCAGGTGGGGGGCCCAGCGCAGCCGGCACGTGAGGTCCCTGAGACAAGCGTGCCGAGGCCCAGAGAAGCTGAGTGGCCCGCCCAAGGTCACACAGCGAGGACGGCTCGGGCCACAGAGCTTCGCTCATAGCCGCGCTGCATCGCGTCGGCAGGACATGCACCCCCGTGTCCTCCGGAGAGTGTCGCTCAACCTTTCCCCGGAGCTGGGCCTCTCTCCGTTTCCCGGGGACGTGGTGGCCGCCCAGGGCTGTGACGGGGCGGCTGGGTGAGGGACGGGCCCGCGTGCCTCAGCGGGAGCGTCCCCGCCGGGAACTGACGGTGGCCTGTCCCACAGGCCCCGGTTCTCCGCGTGCTGCTGGACGCGGACCTGGCGGGCCTCCAGTACTTCTCCACCCTGGAAGAAGCAGGTGGGTGCGGCCAGGGCACAGGGCGGGGCAGCGGGGGGACGTGGGAGCCCGAGTAGGGAGCCCGAGGCCGGGGTCAGGGGCCGCCGGCCCTGTTCCTCGGGGCGTGTGCGTGAAATGCACGTACCTCAGCGCCAGTCTGGGTTCCGACGCTGCAGCCAGATGCCCACCAGTCAGGAGGTAGAACGTTTCCACCATTCCAGAAAGTTCCCCCACGAGGGGTAGCCTCTGATCTGCCTCCTCCACCAGAGTGAGCGCTGCCTCTTCAAGACCCCGTACCCACGGGGTCATGCGACTTGTGTCTGACGGCGTCTCGGCTCCGAGTCCCGTCCATGTTGCTGCCGGACGCCGACCCGCGGGGGTTGGGTGAGCAAACGGGGCGCGTCCGCAGGACAGAGCCCACGCGGCCACCTCGCAGCGTCACCCCTGACGGGACGCGGGGCCCTGCCGTGCGGCCTTTCACCCGCCCGGCGAGCCGACCCTCCTCACACGTCCGCTCCCTCAGTGCGTGAAAACCGTGTCTTTCCTGCAGAAAAGTACCTGAGCCAGGCTCCGGGGACCGTGCCCTACAACGTCAGCGACGACGACTCTGTCCCGGAACACAGGGTCGCCCTGTTGAAGGCCTGACGGGCCACCGATGGGCGTCTCTCCGGGGTTTGGATTGTCTCGCAGAAGGTTCTTGTCACTGTGAAGCCAGATGCCGCCTGAGGGTCCCAGAACGCCGGCGTGGGTGACCCAGGGACGGGAGGTGTGGGGCGAAGCTGGACACGGAGACCCCCAGGTGGGCCACACCCGCCTCCTTCGGGGTGACAGAAGCACCACCCTGCTGTCCTGGGGAGCCGGAGCTCTCGGGAGGATGGTTTGGAGAGAGCCTTCGAGAACGACAGGCCGCGGGAGGGAGGCAGGAGCAGGGTGCTCAGCCTGGTCCAGGAGGGGCGTCCTCCCGGCCCCGCATCTTCCTGGGCTGGGGGGGGGCCCTCAGGCGGGTTCCGGTCCTCACAGCGGCATCTGTGCGGCCTGGGGAAGAAAACCAAGGTGTGCCAAACGACTTCCAAGTATCTGCTGGAAGTAATTGTGCTGATTGTGTTTTTTAAGTTAAAAAAAAAGAAGTCATAGCTTTGATGTTTTTGTAAAACTCATACGTGGCTTACTGTCAAAACTGCAGGAAACCTGCCCCCGGCCCCCGTGGGCTGGTGACGCGTCCCGGCGGGCCACGTCCATGTCTAGCTGTGGGTGTGTGTTCCGTCCCACGCACGTGGGAGCCCGTCATCGGTGGTGCTCCGTCACGCACCTGGCCTTGCAGCCGTTACTGTGAATTACTATGACAATAAACAGAAGGCGTGGCCTGCAGCCACTGGTTTGTTCTGCGGATGAGTCCTCCTCCCTCACTGAGGGGGTGCATGTCCGCCTTGTCAGCACATACGTGCTTTAAGTTTCACCTTGAACTTCAGAGGTGAACTGAGGAGGGCTGTGCTCCTGGACCTCCTTTAAGAAGGGGGTGCCGAGGGCCCCCCGGCATCCCAGCCAGTATCTGAGCACAGCAGTGGTGCGGCCCGAGTCTTGGCTGAGTCTTTTCCAGACGCCTGTCCCCCCAGTTTCTGGTCTTTCCCCTTCCAGACCCCTGACCAACCCGCTGAACCATTCATGCCCCCAACCCCCTGGGTACTTTGGGGGAGGCCCCTTGGGGAGTGCTGATGTGCACACGGTGTTACCCAGTGAGGACACACTGCACAGCCCGCATAGGGGCCAATGCCGGCCGCTTCTAAGAGAAGAAGGCCCTTCGATTACGAGGGTGACAGGCAAGGGGACAGGAGGCAGGGTTCAGGCCTGTCTCCTGGATCCCGGGTTCCGGGCGGGACGCTAAGGGGTTTTAGCACCGAGTCTTCTGGACAGCGGACCCTTGGCTTCTGAGAGGATCTCGCTTCAGGTCCCCATCCTGTCCTGCCCTGTGGCTCCGTGGGGGGAGCAGCTAAGGGTTGGCAAGTGTTACTCATGAGAGGTGGTCACACGTGTTACTTATAAGTGGGGTAAGCTGGTTTCTGATCTTGTTCGACAGAACAGGACCAGTTTGAATTGGTTCTGTGGTCACGGGCAGGGTCCCCACAGACACACAGGACATGCCACGCAGCCTGGAAAGGCCCTGATGCCACGGGGCTGGTGACCACTTTGCACCCCAGTGGCCGCAAGCTCCGGCTAAATGACCCGGCTTCCGGCCGGGACTCTGCAGCGGCCAAGGCGCTGGGCTGGGGGACCCGCGTGCATCCCCCTCCCTGGCCACCAAGGGTTACCTCGGTGCAGGGACGGCTTGGGGAGACCCAGGCGCGGACCCGGCGGGCCTGAGTCGGAGCCCGCCCGCACCCGGCCAGGGTCCACTGGAGGGCGCCGGCCCGCAAGGGCCTTCCACGCCCGCGGGCCGCGCCGGAGAGGACGAGCAGGGGCGGGGCCCACGCCCGGGAAACGAAACCGCGAGGGCCGCTGGGTACGGGGTGCGCGTCCCGTGGGTGCGAGGGTGCAAGGTCAGGGTCCCAGGGCTGCGCTGCGGGGGCCCCCGCGGCGGGGTCCATCGGGGGCGCGCCCGGGAGAGGCGCCTGCGCCCTGGTGCCACGTGGGGCCGCCATCCCCTCCCGGCCGCCCCACCCTGCGGTGTCGGTTCCCCAGTCCAGTCCCGCCCGGGGGCAGCGCACCTTCAGGGGCCTCGGGGACCCCCCCCCGGGGGCGCCGGGAGGCGTGTGGGGCGGGGCCCGGCCGACCTGGGCTCCACCCCGCGTCCCCGCCCACCTCCCGCTCTGTCCCACCGGGCGCCCCGCCCACCTGGCGCCCCGCCCACCGCGCGTCCCCGTCCACCTCCCCGCTCTGTCCCACCTGACGCCCCGCCCACCTGGCGCCCCGCCCACCGCGCGTCCCCGCCCCGCTCCCCGCCCACTTCTCCGCTTTGTCCCACCTGGCGCTCCGCCCACCGCGCGTCCCCGCCCACCCCGCGTCCCTGTCCACCTCCCGCTCCGCCCACATCGCGCCCCGCCCACATCGCGCCCCGCCCACCTCCCCCGCTCTGTCCCACCGCGCGCTCCGCCCACATCGCGCCCCGCCCACCGCGCGGGGGCCCCGCCCGCCTCCCCCCTC
>PVKE010036198.1:0-16518 GCA_004027555.1 Craseonycteris thonglongyai | reverse complement strand
TAGTCCAGCATTTAAGATGAAATATTCAGGGTGAAGAAGACAGAGGTCAGCCAATGAGCTGACCCCACCATAACACACTGAAGAAAAATGAAACAAAGAGCAGAAAAAGAGTCAGCCTATGCTCTAGTCAGAAAGGGGGAGGGAAGTGTATTTTACCTTGTGTTTTAAACCCAATAGTTTGTCAGTCTTTCCCCCAGTGATTGCCATACCTATTGCCCACCTCGATCAGTCAGCCCTCTCTTTCGAGTTCTGTAAAACAAGTACAGACCTGAACAGAAGAGGAATATGGTCAACCTTTAGCCTTGCCCTTTGTGAGTCAGGGTCTTTGACACATTGTGTGCTCCCTGTCGGTTTTGAGGGTGATACGCAGCCCCTCTTCCCAAAGCTGGTGTGTCCAAGTCCAGCGGTCTGAACTGGTTGTGGCGGGAGGACAGGTGAGTGAGCCTTGTGTACCAGAGAATAGTGAATAGAAGCACGACCATGGCAAGAAGGGGCGGGGCAAGGCATAAAGCAAGTGAGAGGATGCTGATGCAGCCTGGGAGTAAGACGAAGACAGTCAGGCTACACAGCAGCCTGTGTTGCTTTAAGCTGACAGCTTGAGGCACCTTTCTGATTCGGTTCTAGATGGTGAGGTTCCGTATGTGTGAAGAGGCAGAGGGACACAATGGCGGGGGGTGGGGGAGCATGTGACACCTGGGCTTCAGGTTCCTGTTCTGATTCCACCACTAACTACATGAGTCACCTTGGGGAAGTCGCTTCAGTTCCTTGAGCTTCGATTTTCTCACCTCTAAGCTGAAGATAAGTAGGAACGTTCAGTGCCTAGGGATATAAAGTAGATGAAAATACTTTTAAAGTGTGAACTCTTATTGCTGCCAATTTGTAGTAATAAAATAGTCATGGGGATGTAAAGTACAGCATAGGGAATAGAGTCAATAATATTCTAATAACTATGTATGGTGTCAGGTGGGTACTAGGCTTACTGAGGGGATCATTTATAACATATATAAATATCTAATCACTATGCTGTACACTCAAAACTAATACAGTATATCAACAGTAATTTTTAAAAAGCAAAAAAGGCTCAAAGAAGTGACAGTGTTCTCTGTTATTATTATGGGCATAACTCAAAAATATAGGAATAAAAAGAAATATTTATTGAGTGCTTACTTTGGGCCAGCAAGTTGAATCCTCTTATTTAATTCTCACCACACCCCCTTGGATGGGCACTATTGTCTGCACGTGACAGACGAGAAAACCAAGACTCAGAGAGGTTAAGTAACTTGATCAAGGCCACAGAAGTCGTGGTTGTGCTCACTCATGGTTTCTGCATGTCCTATTTCAAAGCAAGGAGTTTAGCTCTGCTGCTATTTAGAAGTAACTCCGAATGTAAGACTGTAAGATCCTTCCAACAGTTTTAAAATTATAATAATTCAATTAAAACCTGAATTTTAATGCTCATGAGATGATTGTAGTGCCAACAGTACTGCAGAATATAATCAATATGGCTACTTCCTCCCCACGTGTAATCCTTTGACTTCAGAGTAATTGTTGAGTGTGTATCCCAACTCACCTTCAGGTTGCTGGGTTTTAATTTGAAACAGAAGTAAGTAGCCATGTTATGGGAACTATTCCAACTTTATATGGAAGGGAATTAGAAGATGAAGTGTGCAGTATGCATGCTGTGGCATCAATCACAATGCTGTCCCTATCGTTAGTGGCTGTGATGATAACATTGTTACTAATGAAAATCATCAGAATGTGGCAAGTTTCATCACAGTTCACTACTTCCAACAAACAGACAAGGGCAGTTCCCTGAGTGCTAAGCAAACAAGTGGCAGTTGCAAGAAACGGGGAGCGGTTATAACATATCCAAGAGGAGCGAAATGGTTTCTCACCTGTCCATCTTTGTTCCTGAGGTAGCGTCATGCAGTATCAGTTGCAGTATCTGAGATTGATAAACTACCTGGATGGCATTTGGAACACACAGTTGTTTTTGTGGAGATGGAATGATAACAGAGCACACACTCATATGCGTACAATCTGGGGTTGAAGTTGAGACATTGGCATGGTTATTGTTTTCGCATCTGGGGCTATTTTGTCATGTTGCTTTGTAGCCTATCCATCTCCACCTCACTCTCTGTTTTCTCACCCTCAGAAGCAAAAGCCCTCAGTTCTTCGATTTCTTGCCTGGAACCTCTTGCAGGTGGCATTGTCCTCATTGAGCATGACCAGGTCATGAAGAGCTACATTTCCTCAGAAGGTCCAGCTAAGCTCTCTCATGTGCACATGCACACTGGTCTCTGCTCAGCAGCAGTTCTCATTTGGTTAAATAATCATGTAGTTTTTGCATCAATATATGATCTGAGATGCCAAGAAGTGATTACTGATTCAATTATAGTGTGCTATCATTTATAATTTTTACTTTGAAGAATGTCCTAATTAATTTTATTTGGTGTGCTGCCGTACTTTTACATTCTTCTCCCCAACAAACTAACCTGCTCTGTAGGTTTACACGATGAGTAATAAGAGATAAAAGATAATAATGTCAGTGATAGAGGCATCATTTCTTCATTCAGCTCAGTTTTCCAGTATATTAAAAAAAAAAAGAGGGGCAACAGAAAAAGGTCTGTCCCTTTTGTCACCAGATGTTTTATTGTCCTTTACAAAAATTATGCTTGGAAGATAATTTCAGAGAACAAAAACATTTATTACAGAAGACGATAAGTATATATTTTTTCTTTTATTAGAAATTATTTCAGGGCAGAGAATGGAAGGATGGCCGAAAGTGCATGTAGCAATATTACTAAATATTTTTCTTCTTTTTATTTAAAAAAATTATTTATTTATTTATTTATTTATTTATTTATTTATTTTTTGACAGAGAGAGAGAGAGAGAGAGAGAGAGAGAGACAGAGAGAGAACTGAACTGGGGGAGCTCCCAGTTCAGCATATGGTTCCGCATGGGCCGGGGCTGGGATTCGATCCCCAGTCCCCCGCACTGCAAAATGAGCGCTTAACCCACTGAGCCACCCCGGCTTCCCCATCTTCTTTTTATTGAGAACCTAATTTAACACAGTTTTTAAAATATACTTTCTAATCTTCACAAATTCACTAAATTGCAGTGTATTAGCTATTTATTGCTGCATAACAAATCACCATAAAACTTAGTGGCTTAAAACAATATTAATCCTTTATTATCTCTCCTAGCCTCTTCTAATTCGATATTCAAGAGTAGCTTAGTTCTGGCTTAGGGTCTCTCATGAGCTTGTGGTCCCAAGACTTCTTCACTGTCACCGCTGGTACCTTCCTGGGAAAATTCAACAGCTCTGTGCTCATGCAATCTCCCCACATGGTTTCGCTTTCCTGGGACATGCAGGAGAGCTAGAATTCTTACACAATGGCCCAGAAAGCCCCAAGTTCATGGTCCCGAAGGAGAGAGCCAAGTAATAGCCTTTTGTTTTTTTTTGATCTGACCTCAGATGTTATATGGTATTACCCTCTATTAGAAAGCCAGCAGCCAATAGGGTCAAGAGGAAGGTAAATGTATTGCCTCTGTATTGGAAACAAAAAAATTATAGAAGAGCATGGATTACTAGAAAGGGTTCCATGTCCCCTTTTGGAAAATATAGTCTGCCGCACATAGGCATTATTATCTCTAATTCAAAGATGAGCAAACCTGAACTCAGGGGGCCGGGGTAACATTTGCTCTTGGAATCTTGGATGTGCCGTTCTGTACTTCCTTAGTTCCGAGCACCACTGAAACACTTTTCTCACAAGAATGACACCAGAGATCCTGAAAACCTCCTCCATCTCTAATTTCACAAAGAACGCCTTTGCAATATCCAGGTGACTTTACTTCTACCTCTCTGGACTTCATATCAGCCAGAGGCCTTATTTCATCACCTTCTGCTGGCTTGGCTGACCAGGAGCAGAGAGTAATATTGTCTTTCTTAACATTTTAAACTTGTTTTCTCCCTCCTATTTCTACGGACATTATGCACAAAGGGTTCCTTAGGAGGGGTGATGCCATGTGTGCATGAGTGCATGTGTGCATCATCCTTCATGAAGGGCATGGATGCTTCTAAATGAAACTAGAGCATGAAGAAGATGTAGGAGGAAAAATGAGAGTCAAGTAAGGGACAAAGGGAAGGTGGTTTTTAAGGGATGACAAATTCTACCTTGCACGATTATCTTTTATTTTTACTGGAAGAAAATGGCAAAGCAGGTAATTTCTGAAAATAGAACTGCTAACAGTAAATATTCTTGTAAAATCTACCAAATTATTTTTAATTGTGTTTCATTGTAAAAGCTTCTGTACCTTCTCAAGCTAACCAATATACTTCAAAGATGATGTGGACATTTTAGAACACTGTGCTTCAGTATAGAAGAAAGAGGAAAATCAAGAATTGACTCAAATGAATAGATATTGAATTCAAATAACATTGAAACATGGTTTTTCTCTGTGACTTGCTGCTACGTATAATAGCTCTTCATGGTCTACGAACAAAAATACTTAATTGTGACTTTTACATAAAAGTGAGTTTTGCAGCATTGTTTGCATCTCAGAGTTCAATTGAGTGCTCCTGTGTCAGTCATGACCTGGAAGAATAAAATCTCTTGTCTTTGTCAGAAACTTTAGACTGGAAAACATTTATAAACTATAAAAACATCTTATTCATTTGTAGTTAATTGTTTTCTCATTCTGTGACCAAGAATCATGAGACTTCTGAAAACCACAGATGATTGGTTGAGTGTTCATAGTGTGCAGAGTTCACTAACTTGGCACTGTTGGGAAAGAAGAATGAAAAGTAAAGAAATAAGCAACACACATTACCCATTCTTGAGAGGTTTACCACCAAATGGAGCCGGCAGATACGACTCCCATGTTTCTCACAGCTGCATCTTGCATCACAGAGGACTTGCTTAACCTTTGTCCTCAAGCCAGGACCTTCAGCTTTCTTCTGAAGACCAGAGAGGCGATGCATAATGCAGTGGAAGAATGTATTGCAGTATGTATTGGGGTGACCTTGGTTAATTACATAGGTTTGAAGAAATAAGTCAGAGAAAATGTTGCAAATTATATGATTTCATTTATATGGGAAATATAAAATTGAAAGCAACCAACAAACAAGACAAACCAGCAAACAAAAACCCATAGACACAGAAAACAGTTTAGCAGTTACCAGAGGGGAGCAGAGGAAGATGTAAAAGAAGGTAAAGGTGTTCAAATATATGGTGACAGAAGGATATTGGACTTTGGGTGGTGAACACACAATACGCAGATGCCGTATTTATTATATGATACAAGATTTTGATGAATCTTGGGGTTTTCACTTTTTATTATCTATCTATCTATCTATTTATTTATTTATTTATTTTTATTGTTAAATTTATTGGGGTGGCTTTGGTTGGTAACAATTACATAGGTTCCAGGTGTACAAGTCTACATGACATGGTCTATGCATTGCATTGTGTGCTCACCACCCAGAGTCAGCTCTCCTTCCATCACCGTGTATTTGATGTCCCCTCCCTGCTCCCCCTCCCACTCTTTCACCCCCCTTCCCCTTTACCCTCAGGTAACCACACTTTTTTAATATTGCTGTATAAATTACTTCTTTTGAATTGTGCTTAAAGGTTTATGAAATCTGAATTGAAGTTTCTCGTAACCACTGCCTGCATCCTTAGCGTTTGAGACCTTGCTTACTCATGACATATGTTTCATTTATAAATTTTTTGGTCAAGTAACTGTGTAGTCTATGATTTTTAAAGCTCTCCATTCATATAAAACATTATAAAATTAATGATGATTGGAATCATTGAAATTTTCACTTAAGTTTTTTTATTAATTAGATAAAGTAAATGTACATTAGTAAAATGAACTGGGAAATATTAGCCAGTAAATTTATTTTGTTGTCTTTGTAGATAAAGAGGTGTCTTAGCCATCATAATTATATTTTTTATTTATTTTTTGAAGAAAATTCAGAGAGAGAGAGAGAGAGAGAGAGAGAGAGAGAGACAGGGGGAGAGAGAGAGAGAGACAGAGAGAGAGAGAGAGAGAGAGAGAGAGAACAAGAATGGGGTTGGCCCTGAGCAGTCTCCATAGTTGTACATTATTAGTTGTGATGTGGTTTCATTCCACATGGGTGGATATGGGGCCTCTCGGGATGGGAACCAAACTGGGGTCCTTTCATCATGGGAGGTGAGAACATTGGCCACTGAGCCATTCTGAGGGTTAGTAGTTATGTCACAGTTCACTGTATGGGGTTGCATGGGCCAGAGCCAGTAACTGAACCTAGGACCTTGAGATTGTGAGGCAAGCGCTCAACCACTGAGCTATCTTGGCATTCCCCATCATAATTATTTTAAATGTGAGGTAACCAAGCAAATTATCATATTGTGTTTGACTAAAAGCCAGGTGACCACTTGCAAATAGTTTCTCATAATGTTTATAGTTTAAGACACAAAAAAATGAATGTGGGCTATGGTTATAATTTATACTTGAAGGGCAAAGTGTTAATATGTTCTAACTTTGAAGATTCCTTTTATGACAATTGCTTCATTATTTAGTCCAACAGTTTTCTGAAATAAAAGTAATTTGTAAAAATCAATATCTAAAAATTAAAGCCAAATTAGATATTTATTTCAAGTTCAGTGGGCACATTATTTATAATTTTAACTAAGAATCAAATGAAAGTAATAATTTATGGTGTTCATTACCTTAAGTTCTTTCTCCAGAATCCAAAACCTCAAAATGATTTAATGACTGGTGCATTTTGTAAAATATCTTTTATTATGAAAGAGCAAAAAGCAACATAAACCAGAGTTCAAGTATAAACTAAAAGAAATGCTTTCCAGTGTTTTGTTTTTATCTTTATGCTTATGCTGATAGTTTCCACTGAGCTATTCATCTATTTTTTTCTTATATATCAATTACCTACAGAAAATAATGTCCATTGTTATATTTTTATGTGAATTGTTGGTCTTATTCCTGTTGAAATCAAGATTTTTACATACTAAGAAAAGAATGGTTTTTTTTTTTTTTGTCTTTTGACTTTGATTATGATGGATTCACCAGTGTGGTGCTTTATTTATTGTTATATGATACATGATTAATCTTTAACATTGTAACTTCTACATACTGTTCTCTACTTATGAACTTTTTAGTTCAGCTGTTATCTACTATGTTTCCATTTTATTTTATATGCTTAAATCTTTACTTCTTGTGGATATGTGTGTGTGTGTGAGTGTGTCAGTGTGTATGTGTGTGTGTAATATATGGTGTTTCTTTTCAAAATTATTTTATTCCAAATGGCTACTCGGGTTTTCTAGTGCCATTCGCTGTATGATCTATCTTTCCCCATTTATATGAGTTGCTGTCTCTTTCATCCCAGAAGAGCAAGCACACACACATATGTGCTTCTATTTCTTTTTTTTCTTCTTAATGCTCTATTACAACCAGTCAGGACACAGCAGTGTTGGGACCGCAGAAGATGCTTAACAAATGTTTGTTGAACGAGCATGTGCAACTTGTATAGGACACTGTCTAGCCTGATATATTTAGTTCCCTTAACTTCCTCCTTTGCCCCAGGATATTTCCAAATACAGATTTACATGTAAAATATAAAATTATAAAATGGGCTGAGTTGACTTTCTGGGCCTCCAAATGATTGTTTTTAAGCTCACTTGGGATTTTCTCTGTTGCTCTTCCCCTACTGAAATAGTCTTCTCATGTTTTCCGTCATTTTAATGCCTTGGAAATTCTAGGGCACCCCATTGCAGCGTGCTTGCAGTCTTTGGAATCCAGTACACACAGACAAATGGTATTTACATCTAATGGAAGGCACACCACCCTGGAGGAGTCAGGGCTGGACAGCTCCCAGGAAGTAGTTGTTACTGACGCCCTTTCATTTCTGCAGAGGAGCATCCTGAAAACGACTTCCTTACACCTGTACCTCGAGACCTCTCCAATTGGCTATTAAAAACAACAACCCATTTACCAGCCTTGATATTTCATCATCAGAATCGAACCGCACAAAGCATACCTGACAACAGAATAAGAGACGATTGTGTGAACATAGCCCTTCCACTCTCTTAAGGGTGAGCCCAGCTTCTCCGAGGCTCTTAGCAGAGTCGGTAGAAGGGAAGGGGAGAGTCAATGCATTCCAATTAAGCATTTTTTTTGACATTTAATTTCCATAACAATCCCCAGAGGCTAAGAAAGAGTAAATTGCCTAAAAGGGGTGGAGTCACACACTGTAGGTTGATCTGATTGGAAGAGACCAAGCTCTTACCTACTGGAATATTCTATAGGACTTCTTATGTAATGGGATAATTCTGGAGGTTCTCCTTTTCATCTCATAATGATGTTCTCTCATGGAGGTAGCAACAAACACTCTTGAGAAAGAGAATGTCCAAGTCTGGAACTTATTTCTGGAGTTGATATAATGAGTTACTAAAGTGGTATATCCAATAGTAAGTCATTTAAGTATTTTGTGACATAAACCTTAAATGTAGAACATGTGCAGTCTTTAGCACTGTGAATTTTATTTGTAGTGGATTTAAGCCACTACAGAAACCTCATTTTCATTCTGGAACATATCCTGCTATTCTGGCAGAAAGATTCCAAAATGCAGGGTCCTTTCCTTGCACTGAGCGTGGCAGGGTGCTTGGAACCACAGTGCATTAGAATTGTGGAATTACAGGTTCAACTGGCTGTGAAGAGAGAATGGGCAAAGGATTAAGAAGAGGTAGTAAAGCAAGGATGGTAGACCAACTATGACCGGGTAACAGTGCTTTAAAAACTACATGTATATCTGTACTAATTTCTCTGAATATGGATATAGATGTTACCCAAGGAAATTGTAATGAAATTAAGCATACCTTCAAAAACAGACTATTATTGAAACTAAAAGAAATTCACTGTTTAATTTCCATTAGATATAACAAGATCTTTATTCTGTGAACTGTAAGTTTTCTACTGTGGGAATTAAAAAAAAATCAGAATCTTAACAGAAATAGAATGCATTTATTTAGCTTCCCTACTGCCATGAATAGCCATAATGTGTATTTACTGTTTATTCTATACAGTCCTTTTGTAGGATACAGTGAGGAAGGAAAAGTCTACTATTGATGACTTTATGATCGATCGCGTTATGGAGATACCGTACGTCTTTTCAGATCTTTGGTAGTCTGCACGTTATCTCTGGATCTGTCTATTCAAAGTTGATGAGGATGCCTTTTCCATTGACTTCATTCTGTTTCCATGAAAACATTTCATCACTCAGCAGCACATTCCCATTCATCAGTAATTACTTGTCCACTGTCCAATTTGTAATGTGTAAAGGCTTGTGGGAGAATAATTGTTGCCCTGGATCAAGAGAAGGATTGAGCCAATGCTAACTTAAAAAAAAAAAATTCAAACATTCTCTCTCCACTCACAACATGACCCTGAAATTCTTATTGACTTTAAAATGTCTAATTATATAACTCCCTTTCTCTATAGATAATTTATGACTGAAAATTATTCACTTCTTTAATCCAGCCTTTCATAATGATTCCATTTTCATCCCTGCCTTCACTTCATTCTCCCAATCACCTCTAACTTGCAGGCACTGTGATTTCCCTGGTACACTGAAGAAAGCAGGCAGGGGGAAGCCGGGATGGCTCAGCGGGTTGAACGCTTGCTTGCTTTGCAGCCCTGGGGACCGAGGATCGAATCCCAGCCCCGGCCCGTGTGGACCCATGTGCTGAACTGCGGCGTGCTTCCCATGCAGGAGGCCCCCAATTCAGTTCTTACCCCTGCCAAGTTCAGCCCCTGGCTCGAGGGGGCGTGCCTCCCATGCTGGAGGCCCCCAGCCCAGTTCCCACCCTGTGTAGCCCGCGCCCACCTGTGTGCAATGAAACCATGTCAAAAACTGGTGAAGTTCAACTGTGGAGACTGCTCTGGGCCCTCCCCCTTCTCTCTGTCTCTCTCTGTCTCTGTCAAAAACAATAAAATCTTAAAAAAAAAAAAAGAAAGAAAGAAAGAAAGAAAGCAGGCAGGCTGTTCAGAGCTTTGTGGGCAAAAGGGAACTTCATTCCCTTTTGTGCTATTTTAGTTTCATTGAATTATGTTCCTATTGTGTTGGAGGAATATTATTCAAGCTAAGGAGCATGTCACAATAAAACTTTCCTTTTTCCTTTGGTGTGAAACGTCATTTACATGTTTAATCACCCAAAGAGGCCATTGACTGCTTTCTGTATACCTTGCCTAGGAGCGTAATCCTTTAATTATCAATTGAAATCAAATTATGGACTTAAATATGGCTTTGTGTTTGCACCAAATGTTACAGAGTATCTGCTTCTTAATCTCAAAGAATGATGTATAAATTTCTGTGGTTCATAAAAATAATTTTGAAAACATATTAGATTAACTTGTCTGTGTTCTTTGTGGATAATCAGTGATTTATTTCTTCCTATATATTACTAAATCTCTTAACAATTTTAAATTGGTAATCCAGAATTAAGTTTTCAAATTCAGATAGAAGTACACCTTCCTTTATACTGTAGATTGCAGGCTCAAATAAATTGACCCCTTTCTTGGTAAATTAAAAAAAAAAAAAAAAAAAAAAAAAAATAAATATATATATATATATATATATATATATATATATATAAATAAGGAAATCTTATCAGCAAGTGAATTACTGTAACACCTCTTTAATTGCCAGTAAAGGATATGGCTTCCTCTCAAAGGGTAAGTGACTCTCCTAGAGGCTGCGTGCATTACAGCAAAGTAACTATTGGGACCCTTAGTGACCAACAGTCTTATTTTGCCTTAAGAACTTTGGGGTTTTTACCAGGTTCTAAGAACCTGGGTGCAGACATTCTTGGCATTTTTATACATTGTGGAAATCTTGTTTTGCAAGGAAAGCAATTTAAATGCACACTGAATTTGATCTGCACCATTGTGTCTTTTCCTCCATTACCTGTTAGTGTGTTGAAAAGACCTACTTCGTACCTTCCACTTGGAAAAGGAAAACTATCAGGTGCTTAGAAAAAAAAGAAATAAACCCAGTTATCCTCAAGGGACAAGCGAAGATGCAGAAGTTAAAGAGAATCAGCTAGACTTCATACCCATAATAATGGTGCGTGGTTAATTTAGTGCTGGCATTCATAAAAATATCTGATTAGGTTTTTTATTATTTCCCTATACGTGCATACATGAAAATGTACTCACAGTCACCAGAGAATAAGTGTTTTGGAACACAAAGTGAGTTCCCCTTTTCCCTGAACCTATAAAAATGCCTTCACTGTAAAAATGATTTTAATTTTTTTAGTGCAATGTATAAATGTGGCCTTTGGGCCCAGTATTTGTGGCAGATGGAACGGTTCTGTCTGGACTAGCTAAGAAGACATCAGCTTTATGAAGGTATTGACATAGCAGCCATAAGCTTCCATCTGGTCTTATGCTTGCACAGCAACGATGAGTTAGCATACAGTTTGAAAACATACCTTAATGTGTGGTTGCACATGGATTTCTCCATTGATAAAACAATGGCCTCATTACAAATCCTTGCTATATTTAGGTAATGTGTATACATATAAACATATATATGTGTGCATATATAATATTTGAGAGTTGGTCTTACATGCTTTTCTTTTCATGTTTTTTTGTATATTGTGGAAACTCTATGTATTCTTGATGTCTTATGTCTTTAAGTGAATTTAATATTCAACCTTAAATAATCTTCTGTTTCTAAAATGGTTATGAATAAAGTACTTTACCTAATAGTCTTTTTTTCTTAGCATCCCAGCAGTTTCCTTCATAAACATAACACATTCATATGCAAATATATTTTTATTTTGTTATTTTTTATTTGATTAATATATTTATTGACTATTATTGTGACTCAATTAGACCTAACTTTCCTCCCTACTATTAGCAAACCTGCCAGGATTTAGCACTATTTATCTATCTAATAAAGTAATTCTTCAAGGCTGGGATGAGATAAGGCTACTTTCAATGTATTTCTAAAACCAGCTGTATCGTCAGAAGAGAATATTGCAGTTCAAGTGAATAACTAACTACTCATTGGGCGGTGTTGACTCAGATTAGGTTCTTGGCCTATTAGGCAGTTGAGAAATTTGAGTTAGAATGGAAACCCTCATGTAATTGCCTCAGTTTCCTTATCTGTGAATGTGTGTGTGCCCACAGATGCAGGGGCCTATTAAACTTAGTGCACAATTAAACTGTCCGGTGCTTGCTGAACGATGGAATTGATTCACTCACTATTGTCCAGTTTGAGGGATGCTTCACTATCAGTACCGGGTAATTTTTCTCCTGTCGCTAGATTTTGCTCAGCCATGTCCTTCTCCAGCCAAATTGAAGTCCTCTGAAGCATGTGATTCGGTTAGGCATCCGGACCAGTGCCTGGGGGCTCCTGCATCTCTGGGATGTGGGGGTTGAGGCAAACTGCGGAATAGTCCCTCATTGCAGCGCCAGCAGCAGAGAGGAGGACCAGGGTGTCTTCGCAGTTATTCTCACCCCCTGGCTGCTGCTGGGCGAGCCGTGGGGGTCAATCTTCACTTTTCCGTTCTTCACGTTCAATAGCAAATGACTTAAAACAAAGAGTTGTTTGTTTGTTGGGTCCCCTTTTGTTTCCTTCCTGTAGTGTAAAATGAGATTGTACTTGTCAAAATAAACAGCATGGGACTGCAAACATTCCCCCTATTCGAAACGTGTTCTGAGGCTGAATTTAAACAGCTAAGTAGTGCTGTGGGGTCGTGGGGAGTTTGGAGCTGGAGACCCCACCCCGGATCCTGTGTGCAGGGGATGACGAGTTTTGTATAGGCCTTGAAGGAGGCTGAACATTCAAAACTTTTTCTGGTTTCTCTGAAGTAAAAGTGGACTCTCATCCAAATAGGTCTTTACCTAATTCTGAGTCTAAATTCCTTCATTAAAGTTGAGTATTAACTTCGCCCTATAGACCATGCCTCCCAGTTACCTGTTGAATATGTGAGCTCGTGCTGAGGACAAGGTGTGATGGTATTTTTATTAGTAATCAAAGGATTTTATTAAGTGTTTTAACTAATAGCCTCTTTTCTAGGCATGATAGCAGTTTCCTTCATACACATGATGCATGTACAACTATATGTTCATTTTGTTATTTTTGTATTTGATTTATTGTATTTGTTGAGTATCATTCTGACTCATTTAAACCTAACTATGGTCATTTCACAAATTCTCCAAAATGTGAAGAGAGTGGAATGGGAAAGAGGTAAGGGAGATGGTATTTCAGGGAGAGAGGTAAAAAGAGGTTATCATCAGTTGGTTGAGCAAATTTTCATGTCAGGTCACTTACTAGGCAACTGGGTTTTGTGGTAATTTGTTCATTCTTGTTTCATTAAATTGTAATTACTTCTCATATCTCTAGCTTTATCCCTTTGGCCAGCTTCTCTACTAATTAAGCCTTAGGATCCTTTAGGAGATGAATAATTCTCCACTGGACAGTGTAAAGTTGAAGTCAAGAGGTGATAAAAAGAAAATTAAGAGTAAAATCAAAAGTTATTACTTAATGTAGTTTAAGATGTAAAAATGAGAAAGGACAATGTTCTTTTTTCTCTTCCATTATTCATTTTCCCATCATTTTCATTCTTTCTATTCTCATTTGTCTGTGAAAATACCTAGTCTAGCTTGTAACAAATATTGCGTGTGTGTGCGTGCGCTAGCATACGGGGACACAGTTTCTTCCAGGAGGGGGAGGAATTGCTTCTGTGCATTAAGTTTATATCTGTTGTCTGATTACTAAGACCTTTCTGGAGATAGAATTTCAACAGTTGAATAACTACTGCCGTAGATGCCTATTTAGGTGGAATGGCAGGTTTATGGATTAACTGATGTTGTTCTACATAAATGAATGTTGATGAGTTTTCATTAGTATATATTTTATTTACTTTATGATATTTATTATGGGGCTTGGAGGATTGGACATAGTCTTAAAGGGATAATTTAATATATTCTCATATTTTTGGTTTATTTAGATTTACAGATTCAGACATTGGAGGGCTTTTGGTAATCATCCCATTCAACTCTTTAGAAGATAAGAAATAAATCTATGCAATTTGAGTGGCTTTCCCTAGTCCTCAGCAATCTGAAAGGTCATGATTAACAAATAATAATAACAACAATAACACTGTAATATTTAAATTTTTAACTCTTGGATAATTAAATGATCTTCCCGTCTTGACTCTTAGAAGAAAGATACGGCAAACAGTGATATTAAGTTCCAAGAATTTTGGAGAAAATGATAAAGGCAAAGGGATTCCCCTCAAAGGATTTCTGTCTCCTAATGTACTCTGAACAATTTTGAATGTGCCCAGGTACGTGCGGCACAAAGATGAGCTGTGTGTGGAGAGTTCAGCGAGTCATAAACAAGGTGTGCTGCTCCAAAAATATGTCATTACTGTTACCTTTGTTCAGATCATTGTTTTTCACTTCCCTGGCATGTCCTTCCACTCTGCAGATTGAGACTAAGACCTGTCCAAGCTTAAATAGAGGTCATTTTTAAGAGTCAGTTCTTTAATTCCTTACTTCTTTCATCAGCTTGAGGACCATATGCGTTAAGTTTCAAATCCACACTCAACTCTCAGAGCCCTCTGCCATCTTCCTACTTCTCCAGTCCCAGGTGAAGATATTTTAAGATCTTCTAACTTGCTCGCCACATTCCAGGTCTACTTGCCTTATCTTATTTTCTCAAATCTTTTTGCTAGGCAACTTGGCGCAGGGCTTTTTTTTTTTCCTCCAACACGTTTCCCACCATTTGCCCAGGAAGTTGTTAGTCACCCGTCAGGACTTAGCTACCACATTCTTCCCTCTGGAAGAATTTACCTTAGTCTCCAGACCATTCATGTGATCTGTTCCTGTAACTTCTGGCTACTTTGCCACAATAAAAGTCAGTTCTGCTTCTCAGAGGAAATGCACGGATTACCCAGCTGTGCCATATACAGAAGAAGTACTCTTTCGGTTTCTGAGTTCTTTCTGTTCTTTTCCTGTATGTATTTTCACACAGCTCTGACCACAAATCCCATGATGGTGTGTATGAAGCAAAAGCTGTTTTGAAACCTTGATTATTTTAGTTAAAAGGGAAAAGACTAACCATAAAATAGTTGACAACTAGGACATTGATGTTGGCCTAGTGGATGTTCAGTTATTGGATGCTTTACTTAAAGTTTTATGCAAAGTTGTTAACACTGTGAAAAATTTATGCCACCTGTAGCCCCTGAGTGATCCCCTTGTGGTCTCCGGTGGTGGGTACCCCTCCTGGTCCACTCCCTGGAAGACCACCAGATGTGAGTATGCAGGTTGTGATTATTTAAATGGCTGAGCATTCAGAAAACATTCAGGGATAAAGGAGAGTTAAATGAGCCACTGTCGTACAATCGATAGCATGTATAAAGCAGGAGAAACTATATCTTCTTTTAGTATAAAGCCAATGAATTAATGACATATATAAATAACTGGCATTCAAAGCAACTTAAATTACAAATAAGATTTAATTAAAAGGATACATTTTGAAGCAGCCGTGGCCTAACTCCTACCACCATAATGTCTGCAACCTGTTAAGAAAAACGCAAGAATGGGTTTTAGGTTGCCTCTTTGAAAATATTTGTAAACTACACTACCCAAGTGAAAGGAATTCAAGCAAGAGTGTTAAGATTATTATTAATAATAATCACACTTAAAATTACTGAAAGTGTTATTACCTAAGAGGCTGAGTTTGTTCAAGCAGAGTTGGCTTATAATCTTAAATGCAAATTGTGATGTTTACTCAAATTGCCATTTTTTTTCTATTTGTGATATGAGTGAGGAGTGCAAAGATTATTTAAGTTGCTTCATTACCCAGAATATTTCACATAATTGCCATTAACTGTAGCAATCTCTTCTCTGTAATATGGATGAAAGAAAAGGATTTTAATGCTTTTCTCAATTAGTAATCAATTTCAGTGTTCACTTCGTAAAAGGGGATGCTTAATAGAGCACTGGTCCCCACTCCCTGACACCTCCCCCTTGCAGACCACTGATGAATGGGAATCACACTACTGATTAGCTGAAAATTTCTAATCATGTCATTTTGGAGTGAGAGTAATTTGTGCAATGGGATAATAATTTCTCCATAGTGAAATGAATATTGAACAATGATTGTTAGAGAATTAAAAAAATATACTTAGCAAAACAAGAGGTGAGGTTTTTGATTTTATTTCTTGCTTATAAACATTGCATTGTATCTGTGCTGATTTTTTGGGGGGTGGCTGTTATATTTAGTAGAAGCCACTAGAAATATATATATATATATAATATATAATACAGATCTATTTTTTAAGTTTGAATAACCATCATGTAGGATGGCAGGATAAGGAGATTATAGAACAGAGAAATAAGAGTTAATGTCTTTCATTAGTGTGTATTTTTTTTCCTTCCAAACAGGATCCTGGGCAATCTCTATTTCATCCCTGCCATTTCTTGGAGTGTTCTTAAGT
>PVKE010036197.1:0-16512 GCA_004027555.1 Craseonycteris thonglongyai | reverse complement strand
CATTATTTATTGAGACCCTGCAAGTGCTTCAAAAACAGTTTGAAGAGAGATTTCTGCAGTTTACAAATATCGAGCCAATTGTCTCCTTCTGTATCAATCCTTTTACTTGCCAAATAAATGTAATAGAACTAGCTGCATGTATTGCAGACCTTGTTCAGGAGAAAGCAGAAGAACTAGAGTTAGAAATTTTGAACCTTAAGAACGAGATTTTGCTAAAATCCTTAATATCAGAGGACATATGGAACATAGTCGACAAAGAAAGGTTCCCATTTTTTAAAAAAGCGGCATATAAAATCAAATCATTTTTCGGGTCAACGTATTTATGCAAATCTTTGTTTTCAAACATGAATTTAATAAAATCACTATATAGATCTCAACTTACCGATGAGCATCTTAATAATTGTTTGGTAACAGGGTTGTCATCATACTCTCCTAATTACGAGGCACTGGCCAATGAAATGCAATGCCAAAGATCACACTGACAGATTGGTTTTTCTTATGTTTTCTTTTATGTTTTTTTAAATGATTTTATTGTACATGTGTTTTTTATTTACTTTGCATTACGTTTTGTATATATGTTTTTTGTGTGTATATAATTTGTACAATAAATTTATTATTTTAAAATTATTTTTGTTTATTATTTTTTATTCTTGTTTAATAATAAATATCCTTAGAAATAGCTGGTGCCCGTTGCCCTACCGATATTTTAGAATGCGCCCTAGGGTATGAAAATGTTGGGAACCCCTGATCTAAAGTATATAGGTTAAGGCATGAGCATTGAGGTCAGACAACTTGGATTTGAACTTTTGATTTACTATTAACTACAGCACCTGATCCTTAGCCTCAATTTCATCATCTATGAAGTGGAGATAATACCACCTGTCACATACAACTGTTGTAGAAATAACAGATATGCACATAGATCTCATTTAAAAAATAAATAAAGTTGGTGCCAAGGAGGCAATCAATCAGCATTAGCTGTGAGTATTAATAGCATCAATGGAGGTTATACTAGTGTGACTAACCAGTACCAAGGGTTAAGCATCACTAACACTAGACTTTGAAATTCATGAACACATAAAAGGCTGGAGGTTGAGAGGACTTGAAGTTCACTCATTCCAACTCCCATTTTCTAGATGAGGGTCTGAGACCCAGAGAGACACAGGGATTTGTCCAAGTTCACACAAACACTATAGGAAACTTATGTCTGACCCTCAGCTTCTAGGCACCAGTCTAACATTATTTCTTCTATCATAGCTTATGTGCTTCCTTTTATCTTCCCAGGAAATAACTTGTAAGGTTAATACAAATAAAATTGGAAAACTTTTCCAGAGCAGACCCCAGTGAATGGAAAGAACATGGGAGCATGGGGTCTAGCCAAAGAAAAACCAAGTTTGAGAAAAATGTGTTTGGCTTTTGGATATAGTTCACCACCTTGTGAAACAAAGAAAAACAAAGAATTCAACTATAATAGGTGCATCTCAATATCCTTTTGCTTTAGCTACCCCATTTTCTTTATATTTTCTAAAATAACTGTCCTTCTTGTGCCATCACCAAATACCAACAAGTGACCCATGATATCACTCTGACAACCATCTCACTGAAAATTATGCTCATTATGACTGAGTCCAAACTTATCATATCATTATTTTAAAATTGTTTTAAGCTGCAATTTTTCTTTGGAGCTGCTATAGCTATTGTAGGTTAAATTCAGTGAGGAGTGTTTTTGTCCTATCTGCAGGATTCTCCAGCATCTTCTCATTCACACACAGAAAGACCTCTCCTCCACTCCCAGGACCTGATGTTACTACATTCTGATCCTGCTGAGAGCCACAGGGCAGGATCCAAAATGATAGTGCAGCCTCACAGCTAAAAGAGTGAATGAACGATAGCTGTACCCGGAACTGAGACATATTACTTGTTTGCCACAGCTCCAGGGGGCAGAGGTTACTTCAAAGTTAGACTCCTTTCCTAAACAAGGCCCTTGTAATCATAACAACCACCCCCCCAACCCCCCACCCCACCCCCACCCCCGCAACACCCCCAGATTTCAGCATTTGAAGCTAGAGTAGGAAAGAAAAACTAAACTCATGGACACTCAGAGGTAGAGGATGCGCTGCTCCTGGTTGCTTCCTTACGGCAAGGGTCCAAGAAGACACTGGGTTTTTCACTATTTGTTTTTTCTGAGGGAAATAAGGACATCATAGGTGATAAGAAGGTCACAAAAACCTCCCATTTGTTGTTTATATGCTATAAAGTGTCTTTGGTGTAAGAGTTCTTGTTCCCCAGCTTAAAATGAAACTGCCCCTTACAAGATAGCAGCAATCTCCATCTGAAATGTGCAGCTTGATGTGAATGGGTCTATCAGACCTTTGATGAGATGGATTTGATCACAGAGAACAGGAAGAAAGTGATATCTTTGTGTGTAGAAAACAGGGAAGCAGACAACTTTGAATGCTTTACATTTCCGGCTAAGATCAGCCTTGGTCACCTGTGACTATCAGGCATGAGGAGTTGTCTGGGACACAGGATCTTCAGTACTAAATTCAGTACAGCTCCAACAAACTTGGATTGACATAAGTTTGAGAACTAATCATAGGATTGGTCATTCAGTCCCTGCTCCATGTTTTTTCAACTGTTTCATGCTCAAGAAAATATTTCAATTGTCAGTTCTCTGAAGTCAATCCATTGTCTCTTAATGGGTAAATGAATAAGCAAACAGTGAACTACTAAAATAAAATAGAGTTCCAGCAAACAAAACTGTTCGCTTCAGCAATAAAAAGCAAAACTGTTGAGCATGCAACAACTCAGATGAATCTCAAAGGCACTATCCTGAGTGAAGGAAGCCAGTTTCAAAAGATGACATGCCACATGAACCCATCTAAAGGGCAATCTTAAATATACCGATAGTGATGGATAACAGGTCAATGGTTGCCAGGAAATGGAGAGAGTACAAACATAAAGAATGACAAGAGAAATGTTTTTGCTGGTTGATTGAGATTGTGCTGGTTGCTGGAAAGTGTCGATTGCTTGAGTTCCCATTAAGAGAGAGTCTACTTACATTTATCCAGCAGCTATCAATCCCTTGGGAGCCAGTTAACTGAGAGTCTACTGTAAATGCACTCATGAAAAATGTTCTTGAAGAGAAAAAGTTTATGTAAACATCCAGCAGGGCAGAGGATAGAGAATGCTTATTGTACAAGAAAAAAAATCTGAGTTCTTGACCCAATTTATTTTACCTTGATGCATACACACTTAGTACATCACTAAACTCCAGGCTTCAGTATTCTCACCAATAATAGAGTCTTCAACTATATGTCTCTAAAATATATCTGATTCAGCTCTAAAATTCTAAGAAGATATGATCTTGCATTAGATGAAATTTCCTGAATTGTTTGTCTTAACTCTAGTAGACTAAAATCAGCTAAGGGTGGTAACTGGAATAAACAGACACTAAATGACGGTACTTCCTAATTTAAAAATGCTCTGCAAAGAAGTTAAGGGGCAGGAGTCTTTACTACCAGGAAAACACAAGTGAATTTCAAACTCAATTAGCTTTCTCAGTTTGAGTATTTCAGTTGCACAGAGAACCCAGTAGATCATTTTATGTAAATTTTAATATCGCCTTCTTCTCTTCTTACTCAAAGTGAGACTTAACAAATTAAAGGAAAGAGAAACAAAATCATGACACCCCCTACCTGAAATTAAAACATAGCATTTTGGTTTTGCTTCTGTAGGTGAGAGATAAGGTTAAGAGGAAAGAGAGTTATTTTAATGCTACATAAAAAGATTTGAAGTTACAGTACTCAAGTGGGTATGCATTCAATCTGAAAACAGTCAAGCTGCCTATAGCTTCACACTAAAATTCTATGAGAAAAAACAGTGCTGTTTCAGCAATATTAGAATGTCCCTTAAAATCTCCATTTTTAATTGAGTAGTTCCTATGGAACAAAAGAGAGAAAGGCCCCTTTATACAGAACTTTAGAAATTCCTAAAAGATATGAAGGGGAAATACTCTAACAAATCAGAATCTCGCTGGTAGAAGAGATTGATTTTATGAAGAGATAATTAAAGAGAAGTGTCAAAAATGTAATCTTTCTTAAATTGTACAATCCAATACTGAATATAGAGAACATTAACTTTTATATAAGGTATCTTGATTCTTAATACTTAAGTTAAAAGCTTTTGAGTATTAAAGAAAATACTCAGGGGATGCCAGATGGCTCAATGGGTTAAGCACTCACTTGCAGCCCCGGGGTCCAAGGATTGAATCCCGGCCCTGGCCCATGGAGACCCATATGCTGAACTGGGGTGTGGCCCCTAGTTTGGTTCTTGCCAAGATGAACTTCCCATGTGGGAGGCCCCCAGTTCAGCTCCCAGATCATGTGGGTGTGCCTCCCATAAGGTGGACCCCTGCTTGGTTCCTGTACTGCACAGCCCCCGCCCACCTGTGTAGAACAAAACCATGTCAAAAACTGATAATGTACAACTATGGAGACTACTCTAGGCCTTCCCCCTTCTCTCTCTCTCTCTCTCTCTCTCTCTCTCTCTCTCTCTCTCTCTGTCTCTCTCTCTGTCTCTCTCTCTCTTTCTCTCTGTCAAAAACAATAAAATGAATCTTTAAAAAAAATACTCAGGGAAGCTGGGAGGGCTCAGTGGGTTAAGCGCTCACTTTGCAGCTCCAGGGACCGAGGATCGAATCCTGGCCCCAGATCGTGTGGACCCATATGTTGAACTGGGAAGTGCCCCAGTTCAGTTCTCACCGGGGTGAGACCCCGGCCCAGTTCCTGCCCTGTGCAGCCTCGCGCCCACCTGTGGAATAAAACTATGTGGAAAAGCCAACGATGTGCAACCATGGAGACTGTTCTGGGACCTCCCCCTTCTCTCTGTCTTTGTCTCTGTATCTCTCTTCCTCTGTCAAAAACAATAAAATACATATTTTTTAAAAAAATACTCAGTTCACATGCTTACATCACCAAATTGTCATTTCATAAGAGCCTTGTCATTTAAAAACTGTATTGGGTATTGGGTGTATTGAATTTTCCTGCTACACTTCTATCTTCTAACAAGCTATTTGAATTATATGGTAGAAATAAATCTTAGAAGGTACTACCTCTTAAAAGTCTTTACATTTAAAGATACAATCTGGTAATGTGAGGTGAGTTTTGAACTAAGCAAAATAGGACTTGCCAATCCATCATCTCTTAGAATTTTAGAACCCAAAAACCTCAGTCACCATTTGATGCAACTTCCAAGCGGAGGCCAAAATCTCTCTGTACTGCCCTTGCTGGCATACTGTTCCAGGAAACAAGCTCTCAGTACTGCCAGCTGCGCAAGACAAGGCACTGACACCAGATCTGTTTCCAGATGCTTCCACCCCCTCAACCAGGTTCTGCCCTCAAGGATACCAAACACTGTGGCTCTGAAAATGCCAATCATGCCCCTGCCTTGGTTTTCTCTCTTACACTGAACATCACTTTCCTCTTCAACCAGTCCTCACGTAATTTGATGCTCAGTCTCTTTTGATCCTGGCTGCCCTCTTCTAAATCACTAGCATGTCAGTGATTTTTAAACACTTTATATCTAGAAAATACAGTGACCCCAGAATACTCAATTAACCCAGAGTCCCAATCTGAAAATGAACAATGTGCTTTCATTGATGTGGTATTGATGGTATGGTTATTATTTACTATGATTGGGACACACTCCTTAACACAAATCTGCTTTCAATAAAAGGAAATTGCTTCACCTGTAAAATGAATAGGTTGAGGGGAAGCCAGGATGGCTCAGTGGGTTAGGCGCTCACTTGGCAGTGCCGAGGACGAGGATCGAATCCTGGCCCTGGCCCGTGCGGACCCATGTGCTGAACTGGGTGTTCCCCCAGTTCAGTTCTCTCTCTATCTCTGTATCTCTCTCTCTCTCTCTCTCTCTCTCTCTCTCTGACAAAAAAAATAATAAAAGAATAAATTAATTAAATAAATAAATAAAAACTACGGTATACCAAAAAAAAATGAATAGGTTGCACAGGATCATCAGAGGAGCTGTTTCATCAGTTGAAACCTCATATGAAAGCCAATATGCTAAGAAGGCAGGCGAGGGTTGCATGGTCAAAAGCATGGCTATGGATAGGATGGGGGAGGGCTGGATGTTTACCCACTTGAACCCCCCTCACCCTCATCTCTACCTTACAGCTTCTTACATGTTCTACAAAGGGTTAGAACTTTATCCTGAAAGTACCAAACCCAACCCCATGATCCTCCTGAAACTGAAGAAAACCTTCCTAACTGGAAGTGTTAGGGTTTTGAGTTGCTTCAGATAAAAACCTAGAATAGAAATTGCTGGGTCATATAGTACTGTTTTTAGTATTTTGAGGAACCTCCAAAATGGTACTTGCCCATAAAAAGCTGCAGGTGGTAAAATAATTTACATTTCCCTGTACTGAGTACTATACCAACACTTCAGTGCTCATTCACATCTTTTTCTTAATAATTTTTTTCAATAACAGTTGACATATATTAGTTTCAGGTGTACAACATAGTGACTAGACATTTATATAACTTACAAAGTGATCCCCCAATAAGACTAGTACCCATCTGACATAGTTATTATAATATTATTGGCTATAATCCTATGCTGTACATTATATCCTCATGACTCTTTTTATAATGTGCAATTTGTACATAATCCCTTCTCTTATTTTCACCCATCTCCACAACCTCCTCCCATTGAGCAACCACCAAAACATTCTTCGTTATCTGTTTTAGTATGTTTTTCCCCCCTCAGGTTCCTATAAGTGAAATTATATGGTATTTGTCTTTCTCTGTCTGACACATTTCACTTACCATAATACCCTCTAGGTCCAGGCTGGTTGCTACAAATAGCAAGATTTCATTTTATTTTATGGCTGAATGATATTCTATTATATATATTTATCACATCTTCTTTATTCAATTCATCTACTGACAGACACTTAGGTTACTTCCATACCTTGGCTACTGTGAATAATGTGCAATGAATTTAGGGGTGCATATGTCTTTTCAAATTAGTTTTGTGTTTCTTCAGAAAATTGAAGTTTCTGGAAGCAATGGTAGTTCTAATATAAATTTTTTGAGGACTTTCATAATGTTTTCCATAATGACTGTACCAACTTACAATCCCACCAACAGTGCATAAGGGTTCCCTTTCCTCCACATCCTCACCAACACTTGTTTGTTGAATTATTGATAATAGCCATTTTAATAGGTGTGAAGTGATATCTCATTATGTTTTTAATTTGCATTTTACCTGATGATTAGTGATGTGGTGCATCTTTTCATATGTTATTGGCCATATATATGTCTTTGGAGAAGTGTCTATTCAGATATTCTGCCCACTTCTTAATTGATGTCACTGGCGAATATCCTCTCATTTACTCATTGTCTTCTCACATTGTTTATGGTTTCCACTTGATCAAAGATAAGCAAAAACTTTTTAGTTTGATATAGGCCTGTTTATTTTTTCTTTTGTTTCCCTTACCCAAGGCAACACATCCAAAAAACAAAAGAAGAATTTTACTGAGACCAATGTAAGAGAGTGTACTGCCTATGTATTCTTCTAATAGTTTCATGGTTTCAGGTCTTACATTTAAGTCTAATCCATTTTGAATTTATCTTTGCGTATGGTGTAAGAAGTGATCCATTTGATTCTTTCATGTGTTTGTCCATTTTTTCCAACACCGTTTATTGAAGAGATTGTCTTTACGCCGATATATATTCTTGCTTCTTTGTCACAGATTAATTGACAGTATAGGAGTGGGCTTATTTCCAGGTTTTTATTGTTCAGTTGATCTCTGTGTCTGTTTACACATTATGCTATTTTGATTATTATGGCCTTCAAGTACAGTTTAATATCAGGTAGTGTGATACCTCCAACTTCATTATTTTTCTCAAGATTGCTATGTTTATTTGGGGTCTTTGATGGTTCCATATAAATTTTAGTTCTGTAAAAAATACCATTGGTATTTTAATAGAGATTGCAATGTATCTATAGATTGCTTTGAGTAGTATAGACATATTAACAATATCAATATTTCCAATTTATGAGCACAGTATATGCTTCAATTTATTTGTATATTCTTCATTTGCTTTCTTTAATGTTTTCTAATTTTCCCACTACAAGTCTTTCACCTCCTTAGTTATATTATATATTTATTCCTATGTTGTTGGGGTTTTTTGATGCAATAGAAAGGGAATTGTTTCCTTAGTTTTGCTTTCCAACAGTTCATTGTATAAAAATGCAACCAATTTCTGAAGATTAATTTTGTATCCTACTACGTTATTGAATTCATTTATTAGTCTAAGTTTTTTGGTAGAATTTTTAGAGTTCTTTATATATAGTGTCATGTTATCTACAAATAATGACAGTTTTACCTCTTCTGTCCATCTCTACATGCCTTTTCTTTTTCTTGTCTGATTGCTCTGTTTAGGACTTCCAATACTATATTGAATAAATGTAGTGAAAGTGGACATCCTTCTTTTGTTCCTGATCTTAAGAAAAACACTTAGTTTTTCCCTACTGAGTATGACATTAGCTGTGGGTTTGTCATATGCAACCTTCGTTATATTGAGGTATGTTACCTCTACTCCCACTTGGCTGACAGTTTTTATCATAAATGAATAATGGATTTTGTCAAATGCTTTTTCTGCATCAATTAACATGATCATCTGACTTTTATCCTTCATTTATTTTATTTTGTTTATGTGGTATATCATGTTGATTTGTGGATTAGTCAACCTTGCATCCCAGAAATACATTTCACTTCATCGTGATGTATGATCTTTCTGTGTATTGCTAAATTCAGTTTGCTAATATTTTTCTGAAGATTTTTGCATCTATATTCATCAAGAATATCAACCTGTAATTTCCTTTTCTTTTGCTTTTTATTATTGATTGGGGGGGGTTGTTTGTTTATTTGTTTTGGTTTGGTTTGTTTGCTTGTTTTTGCAGTGTCTTTGTTGATTTTGGAATCAGAGTGATGCTGGCCTCATAGAATGAGCTTGGGAGACCTCCCTCCTCTTGAATTTCTTAGAATAGTTTGAGAAAAATAGTCATTCATTCCTCTTTGATAAAAGTCATTTCTGCAGCAATCTGGTCCAGGACTTTTGATTGTTGGGAGTTGTTGGATTACTGAATCGATTTTGTGAGTTGCTAAGTCTGTGCAGATTTTCAGTTTCCTCTTGATTTAGAGTTCTTGGAAGACAGTATGTTTCTAGAAATTTTTCTCTTTCTTCTAGGTTGTCCAATTTTTTGCCATATAATTGTTTGTAGTGTTTTCTTATAATCCTTTGTATTTCTGTGGTGTCAGTTATCAAATCTCCTCTTTCATTTCTGATTTTATTTATTTGGGTCCTCTCTCTTCTTTTACTTGGTGAGTCTATTTAAAGGCTTTTCAATTTTGTTTATCTTCTCAAAGAACAAGCTTTTGGTTTCATAGATCTTTTCTTTCTTTTTTTTTTCCCTTTCTTTTTTCTTTCTTTCCTATTATTTATTTAGACTCTTATTTCATTGATTCCCACTCTGATCTTTATTATTTACATCCTTCTACCCACTTTGGGCTTTGTTTGTTCTTTTTTAGTTACTTCATGTGTAAGAATAGATTACTTGAGGTTTTTCTTATTTCTTGAGGTAGGCCTGTATTGCTAGGAATTTCCCTCTTATAATTGCGCTCACTGTGTCCCATATATTTTGGGGTTGTTGTACTTTCATTTTCATTTGTCTAAATGAATCTTTTGATTTCTTTTTTGATCTTATTGTTGACCCATTTATTATTTAGTAGTATGTTATTTAGCCTTTATATCTTTGTGCATTTTTCAGTTTTTGTTCTGTAATTAATTTCTAGTTGTATACCTTATGATTGGAGAAGATACATGATATGATTTCAATCTTCTTAAATTTGTTGAGACTTGTTTTGCGACCTACTATGTGGTCTATCCTGTTCCATTTCACTTAAAAAAAATGTACATGTTGCTACTTTGGGGTGAAATGTACTAAAAATGTCAATTAAATCGCTCTGATTAATTTATTATGTAAGGTCTGCTCATACATTCTTTTAACAGAAAGGTGCAGAAACCTTTTTGTTTGCCTGGGTTGTTTTGTTTTGAGCTGTGCAAATCACATTCAGGAAAGATGTAAATTGAGGGGGCCATGTACAAGAAAACCAATTAACTTTCATCATTATTTTTTTCCTGTGTTATTGAAATTTAATTGACAGACAATATTGTATAAATTTTGGGTATGCAGCAAAAATATCTTTATTTACTTTAGAAAGAGCAAGACCCTGTTCACTAGGTATTATGAAGCAGAATAAAGTTCAAATACAGAAAAAATTTTAAGTAAATAAAGAATAAGAGACAAAAAGAGGGAAACATGGGGGAAATAATGAAATAGAAACAAAATAAAAGGCAAAATTATACAAAAACTTCTATACAGAAGAGAGAGAAAAAGTTAAAGAAAAGAGAGATGCAGAATTGCACATATATAAGATAGAAGATAGAGGAGGTGCAGTGGGAGGAGATGGGGATTCTACTAGTGAAGCACAAATGAGATGTAATTTTAGTTCTTTCTATACTCATCCCAGAGCAGAACCCTGTTGTCCTGTGCACTACATTCCAGACATTCATGTCAGTGAAACCAAGCCCTCCCAGTGGAGGTCACTGCTCTTTCTCTAACTGTAGGAAAGAAGTGCCCATCCCAACACTTCACATTCCTCTCATCTACTCACCCATGGGACATGGACTGCTGAGAGATTTTAGTTCATACTTTTTAGGATTTCTAGATCTTATGGGATTTCTCACTTCACTAACAAAAAAAGACTCATTTTTTTAAATAATTACAGCCATTAGAGATGAAAAACATACTTAGGATCATATCTCCAATCTTTCATTTTGCAAATGGAGAAATTAAGGTTTGACACTGAAGTGACTTTCCCAGGATTTCACAGACTGGCAAGAGGTAGCCATGAACTAGATCATGGAGGGAGGAAAGCACCAATGTCATCAACATTAAGGCATAAACAATGCTTCTGATTGGGACTAATATCTAAAATACATAAAGAACTTGTACAAATTTTAAAAAATGACGCAATTGAAAAATGGGCATAAGACCTGAACAGACACATCTCCCATGAAGATATACAAAGGCCATGAGATATATGAAAAAATACTCAACTTCACTAGTCATTAGAAAAATGCAGATTAAAGTCACAATGAGATACCACCACATACCTGTAAGAATGGCTATAATTAACAAGGCAAGGAATAACAAGTGTTAGAGAGGCTGTGGGAATAAAGAGATCCTCATATGCCACTGATGGAAATGTAAATTTGTATAACCACTATGAAGAGCAGTATGGCGGTTCCTCAAAAAATTAAGAATAGAATTACGATATGACCCAGTAATCCCTCTTCTGGGTATCTACCAAAAAAACCTTGAAAACCTTATTCTGCAAAGATATATGTACCCCAATATTTATTGCAGCACCAACTTGTGGAAACAACCAAAGTATCCTTTGATAGATGACTGGATAAAGAGTTGTGATTCATTCACACAATGGACTATTACTCAGTGATTAAAAAAGATGAAATACTGCCATTTGCAACAGCATAGATGGACCTTGAGAGCATCGTGTTAAGTGAAATAAATCAGACTGAAAAAATCAAGAAACATATGACCTCACTTATATGTGGACTATAAAACTGAAAATAACAAAGAAACAAAAACTAATGGACACTATTAATAGTTTAGTGGTTACCTGAGGGTAAGGAGCTTGGTGGAGGGAGAAGAAATGGGGCATCAAATATATGGTGAAGGAAACAGAACTGAATCTGTGTGATAAGAACATAATGGAATACATAGATGATGTACTATAAAATTATACAATTAATTTAAAAAAACATAAGATTAGAATCATTTTCTAAAAAACAACACCACTAAAACAGTCTGAGTCTGTCACTTCAAGTGTCCTCTATCATGCATTTGTTGGCTTGGCTCTGTCATGGTACCACTTCCTGATATGAGGATTGTTTTGCTTTTAGGGTAAATAAACAGCATAAGCCAATAAACTCTAGAATTATAAAAACCCTCTTGTTTCAATATTTTCTTCCCAGAAGATGGAATATGACACACCAAGGAAATTTCTTTTCATCAAAATATGTAAATATTTATCCTAAGATACAAACAGGATGCTAAAGAAAGCTTTGGAGTGATTTTACTTTCTGTCAATGCAACATTTTCTCCACAACCTTGGGGCTATTAGCCCAATTCAGACATGCAGAGAGTAAGTCTGGCTGACTGACCCAGAGCAACAGTTTGGCCACACTCCTAAGCTCAACAGCCCACAGGAGATGGGACTACTGATACATGGCACTGTAGTATTTGGTCCCCTCAAGCAAACTTTACTAGATTGCCTGCCCCAAATCTGTCTACCTATTGGCAAATGCAGTTCCCACATCAACCAAAAGTTCAAACATCTACTCATTCCTATGTCTCAAAAGAGATTGGTCCCAACACCTGAGGGCCCCAGCAGAGGAAGTCTCTCCCAACAGTACAGGTCACTTCTGTGACCAAGCCATTCAGCCCCACTCAACCATACCCCAGGATCTCATTCTACTCCTGAGAAAGAGATGAACCTTATATCATTTTTAGTCTAAACCCTATTCACCTATTATGGACACACTGAAGAATCCAAGTCAAATCACTCATCTCACTGATACACTGAAATTAACTGAACAGGTTACAAGCACTTATTGAACACTTACTATGTATTGCACACTCTATTAAGGGTTGCACTTAATTTCTCTATGGCTCAGTTTTCTTATCTATAAAAGAGAATACCATTTATCTCCTTCATAAAAGGTGTAACTGCCTGATAACAATGTAATTGATGTCAATCAATGTCACACCAATAAATTTAACAACTTAAAAAACAAATGATAGACACTTCAAATTGCAAGGAATAATGAAAATCTTTTAATTCAATTCCCCTTTTTTAAAGCTGAAGAAACCAAGTCCCTGAGAGTAATGTTACTGGTCAGGACCAAATGATTATTTTGTGGTTAATTTATTGCCAGACAGAAAGAGATTATCTTTACTGAGGTATTTCAGGAACATGTTGGTGATACTGAAAACATGATCATATCAAAAATGTAGTAAATTCATGTTATATATCTTATTAGATGACCAAGCAATAAATTGAAGTTTCTTGGGGGGAAAAAAAGGTGTAACTGAAATTAAGACCTAACAATGTGAAAATTTCTAACACCATAATTAACAGCTAATAAATTTTAGCTTTTATTCTTTCCTTTTCTTTTTTAAAATAACAATTAATTTGAGAACAATATTTTTTTACAATATCACTGAGGCAGTTCCTGAAGAAAATGAAGAATAAAGAATAAATCACGCAAGAGTAAAGAGTGGAAGGAAAAGCAAATATCAATAGGCAGAATAAGATTATAGATGGGAAAAACAGATATCCAAACCAAACTTTTACTGGACCAATTTGTGAAGCCCATTCTAATAGAGGTCCCATCATGTCTTTCCAAAACATAGAAAACTCACTGAGCAGCATCAGCCTATCATAAAGAACATGTTAAAGAATTCCATGAATTCATACCCCACAAAAGTTTCTCCCTTTAAGAATAAACATTCCCCTTGAAATATAAATTTCACTATTGCTGAGCCCTGTTAAGAACCCTTCTTTATAATAACATACATTGTACTGAACTCGGCAACTGACAAAATACTTGGAGCTTCCAGAGGTCACCTGATTAATAAGTACCACAACATAAAGCTATCAGATGGTTAAAAACACTTCACATTTCATGTCTGGCCCAACACAATCTGCTGAGAGGCATTTCCAGCCTTGTGTTCCAAATGAGACTGGCCTTCCCAAGTTTACCACACTACTCAGAACTAAAAAAAAGAAGCTCTCTGCATTCCTCCTATTCCTCTCCCTACTTATTGTCATCTTCAAATCCTTTTGATGCTCATCACTAAGTAATTATTTTAACACCTGTTGCATAGATTTCTTTCCACCTCAATTCCTGTCAAAAAATTTTAATGACATCAACACTCTGGTGTCTCAGTTCCTCCACCTCTAGAGATCCAAAGATCATTTCCTCCATTCAAGACTAGTCGTCCACTCTGTCTTGTTATCACCATTAACTGTACCACCATCAAAATATCACCCTCAAGCTTCCCACTCTCTGAACACCATGTTCTAAGCTTTCAGCTCATTTACTCTGCATACATCTTCTACAAGTCTTCACTTCCAATTACTGAGACTTCCAATTTACTGTCACCCTTCTATCCTTCTTGATCACTATTCTCATGGCTTCCTTTCTTTTCTAATCCAGTTAAATTCCATTAGTTCTTAGTTAGAATTGCTGCCTTGGAAATACCCTTCACTCTTTCTCCCTTTTCATTTTCATTGTACCACGACTATAGCAAAAGTTTCAACTCATGTAAAACCCATCAATGTGCCTATTTGAAGTCTCTGTTGAGAAGTGAATTTGCCAGAGTAAAATATACAACCATGTTGTCTGATATATCTTTAAAGTTATGACTACAAAAATATATTTACCAGCTGCCATCCCTATCAATTATCTACTATCATCCCAATCATAACCTCTCATTCCTTAAAAAATTTAACCCTTAAATTGTGTCTTACTTTCCATCACTTTTCCTGTGATTTATTGATGATTATAATATTCATATTAAAGAATATTATGGCATTTCAGTTTCTTGATTTATTCATAACAATTGATCTTGCCCTTAACCATACCTCAAGTACGTACTTCAGTGGTTATACCCTAGATCTTGTCATTATTAACTGATAGCCATGATCTCAATTTCAAGAATACTATTCTCTAATCTCTAACTGCTATCTTTCCAGTTTACTTTCTTTCTCATAATTATTCCAAAACTCTGTTAGCCCTATTGGGACATCCAACCCACTGGTCACACCACCCACCCTTCTTAAGCCCCTTCTTTACTTTTTACCCAATTTAGACCTAAAATCCATCATTTTAATCACTCTGGCATACATCCTTATCTAGTTTGCTTTTTTATACCTGTCTGACAAAACTCCAACCTGCTAAAACCTAACAATAAGCCCACTGCACATCTACAACAGAACAGCCAATTAAATGTGGCTAGAGAAAATCATGCTGACTGATCTTCCAAGTATGACCTCAAATCTCAAAAAGACTGATACTGTCCAACAATCTTCTACATTCCTCTGACTTTCCTACTCTAAAGATACCGCTTCTCATATTTGTTTTTTTTCCCAGACTTCCACACTAGTCTTGACCTCATTCTTAGCTGAAAAATTTGCCTCTTATTTTCCTAAGGTAGAATCATTTATAAAATAATTCCCATATCATCCCTACACCAAATTTACCAACTTACCTGTATCTTTACCCATACTCTCTACCTTCCCTCCTGTCACATGGGTGAACTGTTCATATTCCTATCTAAAGCTAACCCATCCTTTCATTATCTGAATTTCATCCCATCACTCTAACTCAAAGACTCTGCTCCTAGCACCAGGATCCGAGGATAGAATCTCAGGCCTAGCCCATGTGGGTCCATATACTGAACTGGGGTGTGGCCTCCAGTCTGGTTCCTGCCAAGGCAAGCTTCCCATGTGGGAAGCCCTCTGCCCAATTCTGTTCTGGTGCAGCCCTGCACCCACCTGTGGAATGAAACTGTGTTGAAAACTGATCACGTACAACAATGAAGACTGCTCTGGGCCCTCCTCCCTCTCTGTCTCTCTCTGTCTCTCTGTGTCAAAAACAATAAAATAAATCTTAAAAAAAATACTCTACTCTTGCAACTATCCCTTTACCAAAGGCAACACCAGTTTTCTCACCAATGTACAAATGTGCTACAATTTCTCCCACCCCAAAATTACCCTCCTTAATCCCACTACCTCCTCCTAGCACCTTGCCCATTTTTCTATTCTCATTTATAGAAAAACTTCTCAAAGGAGATGCCTGTGACAGCTGTCCTCACGTTCTCAGCATTCCACCAAGCTCACTCACATCACCAAACCCAACCACCAAGATTGGTCTCCATCCTACTCCAACTCTCAGTAGCACTGAACACAGTTAATCATATTCTTCTTAAAATACTTTTTTTTCTTGGCTTCCAGAATAATACACTTTATTGTTTTGCCTCCTGCTTCATAAGCTGTTCCTTCTCCATCTATTTTGCAGACTCCTACTTCTCTTCTTAATCACAAAGTGGTAAGTGACCAGGGCTCAGGTCTAGACCTTCTTCTTATCAAAGACTATACCTACTCCTCAGGGACTCTAATTCAGCCCAACAGCTTAATATTCTTTTTTTTCTTTTTTTTTTTAATATTATTATATTTTATTGTTAAATTTAATGGGGTGACATTGGTTGGTAACGATTAGATAGTTTCCTGATGTACAACTCCACATCACATCACCCATGCATCTCATTATGTGCCCA
>PVKE010036196.1:0-16516 GCA_004027555.1 Craseonycteris thonglongyai | reverse complement strand
CCCGGCCCGTGCGGAACCATATGCTGAACTGGGAGCTCCCCCAGTTCAGTTCTCTCTCTGTCTCTGTCTCTGTATCTCTCTCTCTGTCAAAAATAAAAATAAATAAATTAATTAAAAATATATATATTAAAAATAAATAAATAAAATAAACCTTTGAAGTGGAAGCAGTGTTTTGAAACTTGACATTCTGTCCTTCATCATTTCCTCTTCAGCCTAAAGAGCTGGACATGTGCTTGAGCATTACAGTTCCCCATATTACCTGAAACCTCAAGAGTGTGAGGACAGTTAGGTTTTCATATCTACATTAATTTTGTATCATCTTGACTGGGCCAGTGGTGCCCATATATTTGCCTAAAGCACTGGTCCCTAACCTTTCTGGCAGCAGGGACCAGTTTCAGACTGAGGAAGGGGGGGGATGGCTTTGGGATGATTCAAGTGCATTACATTTATTGTGCACCTTATTTCTATTATTACTAGATTGTAATATATGATGAAATAATTGTAGAACTCACTATAATGCAGAATCAGTGGGAGTTCTGAACTAGTTTCCTTGCAACTAGATGGTCCTATCTAGGGGTGATGGGAGACAGTGATACCCAAAGTGTGTTGCTTATGCCTAGTCTACTCCATAAACTCGTCTTGGTTGCTGTCACTGCAGAACACCATGCTTCTCAAAGATAGGATGCTGGAAATGGAAGCAGGCTTTTCAGTTCTTTTGTGGCCATTTCAGGATATTCTGCCTTGACTTTAATCCAGAACATATAGAAATATGAAGTTGTCTCAAACATAATTTTTTAATGCCACCATCAGCGATCTCAAGCAGTTGATCCTCTTCTAGCAGACAAAGTTGATTCACCTGGCTTATTCACAAATGGGTTGTAGATCCATTCCTTCCTAGTTTGGGGTTGTTTTGGGGTTGGGAAGTAATGCTCAAAACTTTTTTGAAAGCTAAGATAGGTGATCATGCATCAGCTGGGAGAAGAAGGCCCTGGCTTAGTCTATTTCAAAATCTCTGGTGTTTGAAACATGTCAGAACTCCCAGTGTTCACTTGTTGCCCCTATAATTTCAGTTTGACTTTGAATGCAGCCATTTTATCTGCCAACTTGAACACAGTTGTCATTCTCCTCTGAAGTGACAGATTGAGTTCATTGAGCAGGTTGAATGTCACACAAGTAAGCAAGTTTTGCAACCCATTCTATGTCACTGCAATGTACTGCCAGTGGTGACTTTTTGTAAAGGAGATCTCCAGAGTGGCTCTCGTAACTCAGAAACTCTGGCCAGTGATCTGCCTTTAGAAAGCCATCCCACTTCTGTGTATAAGAGAAGAGACGTGTATGCTCTGTATTCATCTCACAGAGCTGCACAAACAAACATAAGTTAAGGGCATGTACTTTAATGTCATTTAATCCGTGTGGCAAAGCAGTTTTGAAGGTTTCCTGGCTTTATTAGATAGCTGGTCATTGTATATTATACAAAGTGGGTTTGGAGAATGTGAATCACCCCTATTACAATGAACTGTAATTTAAATAGGACTCATATTTTAAATGCAGCTTTCTTTTTGTTGACAGTCTTAGATCTTCTACTGTCTCATCATTGGGTCTTTCCCCTTTCCAAGCTCTCCTCCAGTGATGTTTGTTTTTTATCATTTTGGCTAGAGGTAGCTTCTGGGTACAGTGTGGAAAGAGGTGTGGATGAAAGTGGTAAATAAAATAATGGGCATGGGGAAGCTGGGATGGCTTAGTGGGTTAAGCGCTCGCTTTGAAGCCCTGGGGACCGAGGATCGAATCCCGGCCCCGGCCCATGCGGACCCATATGCTGAACTGGGGGTGTGCCCCCAGTTCCGTTCTTGCTGGGACCTATGTGGGGGCCCCTGACCCAGTTCCTGCCCTGCGCAGCCCCATGCCCACCTGTGGAGTGAAACTATATGGAAAACCAATGCTGTCAACTATGGGGACTGCTCTGGGCCCTACCCCTTCTCTCTGTCTCTCTGTCAAAATCAATAAAACAAATCTTTAAAAAAAAAAAAAAGAAAGAAAGAAAATAATGGGCAGGCCACGTGTAGACTAAAATCAGTGTTGAATTCTGACTTAAAACCTGCCACTAGATGCAGCTGCGTAATTGAAGTACATCAACTCATTTGCCACTATGAAGCCTGCCACCAGATACAGCTTGTTACTTACTACTCATTGATAGCATTTTTTTTTTTTTTTAGCAGAGACCAAATATTTTATTTAACAAAATTTAAACAAGTGCAGAAAAATGCTAAAAACCTTGTTTCTTTCTCAGAGAACATTTTTCTTTGTATGTCATATTTTAAAATACAGTTTTGTTTTCCATTTAGGAACTGAAAAACATGACTTTAAAATGTCTTTGGTAGGATACCCCATTTTGCAACGTGTGCTCCTCCAGATTGTTAGGCTATCGATGTTGATCGGCACTCCCATGTTCTCATTTCCTATGATGATGTTGCCTGGCAGAGCCATTATTCAGCTTTCTGACATCTTATCAAGAATTAGTAGAGGAGCAAGAATTCTTGCCCTATTTGTTTCCACAATGCAGCCATTTAATACCATCTCATCCAATATGATGTGTACTTTATCCAAATTAAACATTATATCCAGTTCACTCACTCTGCTGAAGTACTCATCTAAAACTTCTACAAAGTTATGGATGAATTCATAGATCGCCATCTCATTCTCAGTGTCATTAACTCCAACCACAATGAAGAGAGCTGCATACTGCCGATATATCAGCTTAAAATCCTTGTACTCAATGAAAGAGCATTGTTCATTGGATCGAGAGAGACAGCTCTTTATGACTTCTGTTTCCAGAAGTGCACGCTTATTGATCTCCACATGTTCATAGTACTTAGAAAGTCGGTTCTGCCCTTGTTTATTCACCATGAGAAAAAATTTTATCATTTTTTTTTTTCTGGCAGGTATTTTCCCAAATATAGGCCAAAAATTATGGCAAAGGATGGCTGCAACTACAACCTGTGCGGCTCCGGAGCGTTGGTCCAGGCCACGGCTCTTCCTGGAGTCTTCCTTCCCTTTTCCCGCAGAACCTTGTTCCCTAAACCTCACTAGCTGCGCTGTGCGGGTTTCCTTGGGGCAGCCATTTTGGCTTTTAGTATGGCGTCTGCCAGCATTCTTTTTAAAGATTTATTTCTATTGTTTTTGACAGAGAGAGAGAAGGGGAAGAGCCCAGAGCAGTCTCTAGTTGTACATCATCGGTTTTTACATATAGTTTCACTCCGTAGATGGGTGCACGGATGTACAGGGCAGGAACCGGGCTGGGGGCCTCCTGCATGGGAAGCATACCCCCATGAGCTGGGGGCCTCTGACATGGGAATCACTCCCATGGCAGGAGCCCATTTGGGCCCTTTCCATAGGGGAAACTCGCCCTGGTAACAGCCAAACGGGGTACACCCCAGTTCAGCATATGAGACCGCACAGGTCAGGGCCGTGATACGATTCTCGGACTCAAGGGTTGCAAGATCAGCATTCAACCCACTGAGTCATCCTGGCATATTCCTGATAAGGTTTTGATGCAAGTCTGCAAGCAGTTGATTTATAATGGCCTCTGTGCAGTCAGACTTCTCTTCTAATGTTTGTTAATCTGTATTTGCCGCTTGCATCACTGTTTCAGCTCCACCTTAGATTATCAGGCATTAGATTCTCATAAAGAACTCGACAACCTGGATTCCTTGCATGTGCAGTACACAGTAGGGTTCATGCTCCTATGAGAATCTAATGCTGCTGATGTCACAGGAGGCAGAGCTCAGGCAGTATTGTGAGTGATGGGGAGCGGCTGTAAATACAGATGAAACTTCGCTTGCTCACTTATTGCTCATCTCCTGCTGTGTGACCCAGTTTCTAACAGGCCATTGACCAGTACCAGTCTGTGTCCCATTGATTGGGGACCCCTGGCCTAAAGTGTTATTCTGGTTGTGTCTGTGAGTGTTTCTGGATAAGATTAACCTTGGTACCTGTAAACTGAGCAAAGCAGATTGCCCTCATCCAATTGTTGGAAATCTGAATAAAACAAAGTAAGAGGAAATTCACTCTATGTGAATGTTTTTGCTTTCAGACTCAGACTGGATTTTACACCATCAGGTCTCCTCCACAGGCCTTTAGGCTCCAGATTTTGGGACTCCTCAGCCTCTGTAATCACATGAGCAAGTTTCTTATAATAAATTATATATATTTATATACTTATACATTGTCTTGTATATAAATCTCATATATGAAGTTTGTTTTTAACAACAAATTTTATTTTTTGAAGATTTACTTTTTTATTTTTTGACAGAGAGACATAAGTGGGAGGGCCCTGAGCAGTCTCGAGTTGCACGTCATCAGTTTTTGACATAGTTTCATTCCACACAGGTGGGCAGGGGGCTGCACAGGGTGGGAACTGGGCTGGGGGCTGGGGGGTGGGGGGGGGCTCCTGCATGGGAGGCATGCCTCCGTGAGCTGGGGGCCAAACCAGGGGCCTCCCACATGGGAAGCTCGCCCCGGCGAGAACCGAACAGGGGCCACACCTCACTCAGTTCAGTATATGGGACCATACGGGCCTGGGCCAGGATTTGATCCTTGGACCCTGGGGCTACAAGAGGAGCACTTAACCCCCTGAGCCATCACGACATCCCAACAACAGATTTTAAATCTCACTTGAAGGTAACCAGGAAAACATGGGCTTATATATGGTGCCAATAGAACCATTTTCTGTTCCTTCATCCTAACAGTTCTGTTGCATCTCTTTTTCTGTAGAACCCTAACTAATACTCCTGGCATTAATAACATCAGTCTTTCCTAGATAGGTCCCAGAGCATCCTCATACTGATTCTTCCATATCTCTGATTTGTGAATAGCCACATGTACTCTAATAGGCAAAAAGGTCAGTTCATTGACCTAACCAATAGGCCTTTGTTTGTTAGTCTTTGGATAAAAGTGAGGAACTTTATCCAGCAACCATAACAAAAGTGAGATGTGGTAATAAAAAGTAGGTAGTTTTTTGGCTAATGAGACCTATAAGAAAAACTAAAGTCTCTAGGTTTACTGACTGATAAACATAAGGGACTAGTGTTAACTTTGAGATCTTCACTAGTCTAATCCTTTATGTAGGGAAAGCAAGGCAAAATTGTCATTCCCAACTGCCAGTTCCATTGCGACTTTAGGTAAAGTGTATAAGGGACCTGTGTAAAATGTCTTTTGTTGTTATAAGGTGTCTTTACCATGCCTGTGGAATCCTCCCTACAACTATAAGAGATGGGTGGGAATGTCTCTCTTATAGATGTAAAAGGAAATTGAGGTAAAAATGTGTAAATTTGCTTATAAAATACTGTAAGTAGAGAACCCTGGCGTCAGATTTTTCTAGCCTCCAAATGTATTCCATAACTATAAGTAAATACTACAACAGTTCCTGAGATTACTTACCCTATTGTTACCCATTTAAAATTTCAGCCTCTGTTCTTTGTTTAGAAGACCTCTCTATCTTAGTTTCAGATTCAACATAGATATCCTCTCTCTTGGGAATCTTCTCTAAGGCCTCACCCAAGACTGTTAGATTTTTTTTTTTATTATTATAAATAGTTTTTTTAATTGTTAAATTCATTTGGGTGACATAGGTCAATAACAATTTCATTGTTTCCAGGTATACAATTTACATTGCATTGTCTATATTTGCATTATGTGCTCACCACCCAGAATCAGCTTTATATGTTAGATTCTTTATTATACCATGCCCCATGTTTTGTGTTGAGAGTTTCATTTGATTAATAAAGTAATACATGCTTATTACTTTAAAATGTCAAAGATGGCAAATTCTTTATATACACACATACATAATACATAATATGTCAGAGCCCTGTATACTCCCCATATGTTCCACTCTTAGGAAAAACTCTTGACTATATCCTTATGAAATAACATATTTTACTGTCTGCTTACCAAGTATCTCCTTAAACTGATCTTGTAACAGGGAGAATATCTTAGTCATTTTTGCATCTCTAGCTTTTGGCCTAGTGTAGAGGTTTGGGAAATGAATCTCTCTCTTCTAAGGTCACCAGACTCTGACTAGAGCTTGTGGACAGTAGTCCCTCCTTACCCACAATTTGTTTTTTGCAGTTTCAGTTAGCAGCAGTCAGTCACAGTCTGAAAATATTAAATAAAAAATATCAGAAGTATACAATTTAATGAACAATGCATACATTTTATTTTATTAAAAAAATTTTTTTTAAGATTTATTGTTTTGAGAGGAGAGAGAGAGAGAGAGAGAGAAGGGGGAAGAGCCCAGAGCAGTCTCGATAGTTGTACATCATTAGTTGTGACAAAGTTTTGTTCCGCACAGGTGGATGTGTGGTCACACAGGATGGAAACTGAACCGGGAGCCTCCCACATGGGAGGCGAGACCCTTCACCACCAAATCATCCCAGTGGTTACCAGTTGCACCGCAATTCAGCATATGGGGATTGCATGGACCAGGGCCAGGAATTGAACTCTTTAATATATTTTTATTTATTTATTTATTTTTGACAGAGAGACAGAGAGAGAACTGAACTGGGGGAGTTCCCAGTTCAGCATATGGTTCCGCACGGGCCGGGCCCAGGATTTGATCCCCGGTCCCCGGCGCTGCAAATTAAGCGCTTAACTCACTGAGCCATCCCGGCTTCTCCAGGAATTGAACTCTTGACCTTGCAATTGTGAGGCAAGCACTGAACTGCTGACCTATCCTGGCATCCCAATTCATACATTTAAAATTGCATACTATTCTGAGCAGCATGATGAATTCTTGCAGTGCCCTATGCTATCCCACCCAGGACGTGATTCATTCCTTTGTACAGTGTCTCCATGCTATCTATATACATGACCTGGCCATTAGTCATTTAGTAGCCATCTTAGTTATCAGATTGATTCTCAGGGTCATGGTGCTTGTGTTCAAGTTACCCTTATTTTACTTCATAATGGCCCCAAGCACAAGAGTAGTGATGCTGGCAATTTGAATGTGCCAAAGAGAAGTCATAAATTGCTTCCTTTAAGTGAAAAGGTGATGGGGAAGCTGGGATGGCTCGGTGGGTTAAGCACTCACTTTGCAGCGCCGGGGACCGAGGATCGAATCCCGGCCCCGGCCCATGCGGAACCATATGTTGAACTGGGGCAACTCTAGTTCAGTTCCCCCAGTTCAGTTCTCTCTCTGTCTCTGTCTCTGTATCTCTCTCTGTCAAAAAATTAATAAATAAACAAACAAACGATTTATTAAGTGAAAAGGTGAAAGTTCGCAACTTAGTAAGGAAAGAAAAAATATGCTGAAGTTGCTAAGATCTACAGTGAGAATGAATCTTCTGTCTGTGAAATTATGAAGAAGGAAAAAGAAACTTATGCTAGTTTTGCTGTGGCATTTCAAACTGCAAAAGTTAGAGCTATATAGTGTATAATAGGTAAGATGCAAAGGGCATTAAATTTGTGGGTAGGAGACATGAAAAGAAAATCTGTTCTGATTGTCGGCAACATGTTGGACCTGAAAGCATCAGTCTGTATGAAGACTTCAGCAAGGGATTCCCTGAAACAAATGACCACATTCACATAACTTTTATTACAGACTATTATTATAATTGTTCTATTTTATTATTAGTTATTGTTCATTTTTTACGTTACCTAATTTATAAATTCAACCTTATCATATGTATGTATAGATAGGAAAAAACAGTATATATAGGTTTTGATACCATCTATAGTTTCAGGCATCCCCTGGGGTCTTGGAACATATCCCCTTCAGATAAGAGGAAACTATTGTACCAAAGCCTGTCCGTCCAAATTGACATGACCTCTGAGCTAGCTGTCCTTTAGTTAGATCTTTGAGATGTATTTCTATACAATAGTTTCCTCTTCTGGAGAAATTAGGCACATCTACTCTAGAGCAGGGGTCTCCAAACTACGACCCGCGGGCCGGATGCGGCCCGCGAGGCCCTCTCATCCGGCCCGTGGAGACCTTTTTATCTGAATAAAATAATATTAAATAAATAATTAAAAACAACATCTATGTTTTGATTCTTTTTTATTTGGACCTCGAGTGTGTAGTCGGCCCCCAAACTGCTGTTTGATAGTTAATGCAGCCCGTGGGCTGAAAAGTTTGGAGACCCCTGCTCTAGAGTAATAGCTGTCAGTGATTAATCCTGTTTTTAAAAAAAGTAATTTGAGTTTTAGTTAAATTGCAGGGACAGAGTCTGATTATATAGAACTGAATTAGTATGTTCAACTAGTAATCTGAGCAACTGAATATTTTAGGCATTACTCAGATACTTAAAAGTCTGAAAAGCAGTTGGTTGTTTAGTATTTTCATTTACATTGATGCCTGTCAATCTAGGGCATCATCCTCTTGAACAGACATGTGCTTTTCCTGTGCAGGACGTATGGAGCCTCTGCCATACCATTTTTCTTCCCTGGACTTGGCAACATGTATATTTTGCCAGGTACCTTCAAGTGCGGTTTAAAATGTGTTGTTAAAAGTAAACTTCATGGGATGCCGGGATAGTTCAGCAGTTAAGTGCTTGCCTCACAATTGCAAGGTCTGTGGTTCAATTCCCAGCCAGAGCCAGTGAAATCCCATATGCTGAACTGCAGCACAGCCAGCACCTGCTGCGATGGCACAGTGGCAAAATATCTCGATAGCCTCCTCTTGCGGAGGCCCCCGGTTTGGTTCCTGTCCCATATGAGCCCACATCCACCTGTGTAAAATGAAACCATGTCACAATTAATGATGTACAGCTATGGAGACTGCTCTGCACCACCACCACCCCCCGCCCCCGCACCCCCCCAACCACCTCTCAAACAATAAAACAAATCTTGTTAAAAATTGTCTAACATGGTTAAACGTCAGTCACCTTCAAAGTACTCTCTGATGTTAAGACACCTTTTGAAACACTTTTTTCACTGTTCAAAACAGTTTTTGAACTTACTGATTTTGATGCCTTTTAGTGCTTCTGTTTTTTTGTTTCACATCTGAAATGTTTCCCTTTGAGGACTTTTTCCATCAGGGAAACAAAAAAATTAGCTTAGAGTGAGATTGGGTGAATAAGGAGGGTGAGGTATGGGGGTCATGCTGTTATTTTGGTCAAAAACTGCAGAACACTCAGTGTGATGTGGGTAGGTGTGTTGTCATGGTGGAAGAAAGAACCAGTTATCTGTTTACCACAACTTGGCATGTTTCTTCCACAAACTGTAATGCAACCTCCAAACTTCCAGATGAAAACTTTGGTTGACCGTTTGACCTAGAGGAACAAATACATAGTTAAACAATTCCTCTAACTTCAGTGAAACAGGTGATCACTGTTTTGGGGGTAGTTTTTGAAAAGGGGGTGGGCATCCCATGTGTACATCTGAGGGAGAGGTGTCTGGCTTCTTTTACTCAGTGTCATTTTTGGATTGGTCCATGTTATGTGTATCAAGAGTTCATTCCCTTTTATAGCTGAGTGGTATTCCATTATTAGCTATTTCACAATTTGTTTACCCATTCTCTTGTTGATGGATATTTTTTTTCAGTTTTTGGCTATTACAAGTAAAGCTGCTGTCAATATTTGTGTACAAGTCATTTCTGGACATATGTTTTCATTTCTCTGGGGTAAATACTTAGGAGGTACATATGGTAGGTAGGTGTACATTTAACTTTCTTTTTTAATTGAGATAATAATTTACCATAAAATTCCCCCTTACAAAGGTACAGTATATACCGTATTTTTTTGCTCCATAAGACGCACCTGACCTGCCTGAACCCGCTCTCCTTCCGTGCAGTCCCTGCTTTCTGATCTGGCTGCAGGCTTCCCCATGGCATCATTAAGGTCCCCAACGTACACTCTTCTTTGCAGTATTCGCTCCATAAGACGCACACACTTTTCCCTCCACTTTTTTTTGGGGGGGGGGGGGGATGCGTCTTATGGACCGAAAAATACGGTAGTACTTTTTAGTATATTCACAAGATTACGCAACTGCCACAACTATTTAATTCCAGAACATATTTTCATCATCCTCAAATGTATGTTTAACTATAAATGATTTACCATCTTACATTCTCACCAGCAAAACTGCTCCATATCCTCACCAATACTTGGTATGTTCATTTAAAAAATTTTAGCCATTCTAACAGGTCGGTAATGGTATCTCATGGTTTTAATTTGTGTTTTCCTGATGAGTAATCACATTGATCATATCACATGCTTACGGTATTTGTCTCTGGTGAAGTGTCTATTTAATCTTTTGCCCATTTGTTTGATTGAGTTGTTGGTTTTTTTACTGAGTGTGAGAGTTCTTTATGTATTCTAATTATAAGTTCTTTATGAGATGTGATTTGCAAATATTTTCTCACAATTTTTGTCTTCCCATTTTATTACCTGTAACAGTGTCTTGAAGAACAAGATGTTCTTAACTTTGATGAAGTCCAAATTGTCAGTCCTTCCATATGGATTGTGCTTTTGGTGTAATAATGTAGGAAATTTTTGCCTTACCCAAGGTCTGACGATCTTTTTTTTTTTAACAGAGAGAGAGACAGAGAGAAGAGGGAGGGCCCAGAGCAGTCTCCATAGTTGAGGGCATTAGTTTTCCATATAGTTTCATTCCACAGGTGGGTGCGGGGCTGTGCAGGGCAAGAACTGGGCCAGGAGCCTCCCACATGGGCCCCAGCAAAAATTGAACTGGAGGCACACCCCAGTTCAGCATATGGGTCCGCCTGGGCCAGAGCTGGGATTCTATCCTCGGTCTGCAGGGCTGCAAAGTGAGCTCTTAACCCCCTGAGCCATCCCAGTGTCCCCTGACAATCTTTTGAAGTAGGACAAGATTTTAAACTAAGCTAGTGTGTCGTGGGTACTCAGAGGATATTTACATATATTATCTGTCTTTCTCAGCAATACACTGGAGTGTCAGAAATTCTGGGGTTTATAAAGAAGCAAATATTGGAGGTAGTCACTCCATTTCCAGTTAGTTATATGAGCATACCTTTACTTAGCTAGCTCTAAAATGATGCAAGGTTTCCTACCCACTACATCTGTCTCCATGTTTTCTAGCCTACCTCTTTCTGCTGTGAAATGAATACATAAAGAAAAAAAAATCATCATTGAGAAAAAGAAAATTTATCTTCCTAAAAATACCCACGTAGAAATGACTTATTTTTTTTACACATAGATAAAGCAAATGATTATACGACTCATCTTTTCTATGAAGTTTTTGAGAACTTAGTGATTTTAAAGAGTTTCCTGGAAGCTGGGATTGCTCAACAGGTTGAGCGCTCGCTTTGCAGCTCTGGAGCCGTAGGATCGAATCCCGGCCCTGGCCCAGGTGGACCATATGCTGAACTCTGGGGTGTGCCCCCAGTTCAGTTCTTGCCAGGGCTTAAGTGAGAGACTCCCGGCCCAGTTCCTGTCCCGCACAGCCCCACACCCACCTGTGGAGTGAAACTATATGGAAAACTAATGCTGTCAACTGTGGAGACTGCTCTGGGCCCTCCCCCTTCTCTCTGTCTCTCTCTCTCTGTCAAAAAACAATAAAAATAAATATTTTTTTTAAAAAAAGAAGTTTCCTGAGCTCCTGGCCTTTTCTGTCCCTTTTGGGCTTGAAATGTACATTTCTTCCATGTGTAGTTGGATACACTGTGTAAAAGTGTTGTGACAAGCCCTTAAGAACATTCCAGATATGAGGACTGCTCTTCCTTCACTCTCTTCTGGCTCCAGTGGCTCGCTTTGCTAGAGGAGAAATCCTGTTGTGCTTGGGATGAGGAAACATTCCAGCAGTGGCTACCACATACCCCTTCTTTGAAGTTTCTCTTGTATCCTTGCTCCCATCATCCAAACATGCCTAGTCTTCAGGTCCTTGTCTGATTACTGTCTTCTTTCTTCTCTTTCTAGCCCATGTTTCATGTTTCCTCTCTTACCCCCTAAATTCCTAAAGAAACTTAAATTTCTGTCACATAGTTGAGCAGTAATCAGTACTCATCAGCCTGTTGTTTTAGAGTTGTACTCAGGCAAAGGTATTCTGGCCAAAGCATGTTGGTATCCCTGAAGACTGTATTTGTTTATTGTAGATGCTCAATTCTTTTTTTGTTTGTTTGTTTAAATCTTTATTCTGCCTCAATAAATTACATATTTTTCTGTTTTAAGTCTTACATTTTATTTACATTTATTTTTATATGTTTTATTTTAAAGATTTATTGTTATTATTTTTCTGAGACAGCAAGAGCTGCCCAGAGCAGCATCCGTAGTTGTACATCATAGTATTCAATATAGTTTCATTCCACAGGTGGGCATGGGGCTGCACAGGGCTGGAACCAGATCGGGGGCCTCCTGCATGGGAAGGTCACCACAGGGAGAACTGAACGGGGGACACATCCCAGTTCAGCACATGGGTCTCCACAGGCTGGGGCTGGGACTCGAACCTCAAACCCTGGGGCTGCAAAGTGAGTGCTCAACCCACTGAGCCATCCCAACGTTCTTTATTTTATAATTTTCTTGATATTTTAAATAGTATATTTTACTATTTTAATTTTCTAAATCTTTGTTACTGGTACATAGTTGTATGAGTTCTTTATATATTTTAGATATTAGCCCCTTATCAGAGACATGGTTTGCAAATATTTTCTCCGATTTGGTTGGTTTCATTTTTACTTTGTTGATGGTGTCCTTTGCTGGGTAGAAGCTTTTCAGTTTGATATAGTCCCATTCACTTATTTTTGCTTTTACTTCCATTGCCTTTGGGGTCAAGTTCATAAAGTGCTCTCTGAGCTCAAGGTCTACAAGTTTAGAATGTCTTCTTCTATGTACTTTATTGTTTCGGATCTTATGTGGAGGTCTTTAATCCACTTTGAGTTAATTTTGGTATATGGTGACAGTTCACAGTCCAGATTCATTCTTTTGCATGTGTTTTTTCAATTTTCCCAGCACCATTTATTGAAGAGGCTTTCTTTTCCCCATTGTATATTTTTTGCTCTTTTGTCAAAGATTATCTGTCCATATATATTTGGGTTTATTTCTGGGTTTTTGATTCTGTTCCATTGGTCTGTGTGTGTGTGTTTCTCTGACAATACCAAGCTGTTTTGATTATTGATGCTTTGTAGTATAGACTGAAGTCAGGGAGCATGATGCCTCCAGCCTTACTTTTGTTTTGTTTTTTTCAGAGGATTGCTTTGGCGATTTGGGGCCCTTTGTGGTTCCATGTGAATCTGATGATTTTTTAAATCTATTTTTTTTTAAGGATTTATTTTTATTGTTTTTGACAGAGACAGAGAGAGAGATACAGAGACAGAGAGGAGGGGGGAGGGCCCAGAACATTCTCCAGAGTTGCACATCATTGGTTTTCCCACATAGTTTCATTCCACAGGTGGGAGCGGGGCTGCACAGGGCAGGAACTGGGCTGGGTCTCACCCTGGTGAGAACTGAACTGGGGGCACTCCCCAGTTCAGCACATAGGTCCACACAGGCCGGGGCCGGGATTCGATCCTCGGTCCCTGGGGCTACAAAGTGAGCACTTAACCCACCGAGCCATCCTGGCTTCCCTAAATCTATTTTTTGAAAGATAGTCTGTGGGATTTTTATGGGAATTGCATTAAATCTGTATGTTACTTTGGGTAATATGGCCATTTTGACTATGTTGATTCTTCTACTCCATGAACACGGAATATCTTTCTATTTCTTTGTATCTTCTTATATTTCTTTTAGTAGTGTCTTATAGTTTTCCGTGTATAAGTCTTTCACGTTCTTTGTTAAGATTATTCCTAAGTGTTTTATTCTTTTTGTTTTGATCACATAAGGTATTGTTTTTCTTATTTCTTTTTCTGAAGTTTCATGTTTGTATATAAAAATGCTGTAGATTTTTGTACATTGATTTTGTATCCTGCAACTTTGCTGTACTCATTTATTATTTCTAACAGTTCTCTGGTGGAGTCTTTAGGGTTTTCTGTATAAAGGATCATGTCATCTGCAAAAAGTGACAGTTCAACTTCTTCGTTTCCAATTTGGATGCCTTTTATTTCTTTTTCCTGCCTATTGGCTCTGGGTAGAACTTCCAGCACTATGTTGAATAGCAGTGGTGGTGTTCCTGATTTAGAAGAAAAGGTTTCAGTTTTTCCCTGTTCAGTAGGACATTTGCTGAGGATTTGTCATATATGGCCTTTATTATGTTGAGGTACTTTCCTTCTATACCCATTTTATGAAGTGTTTTGATCATAAATGGATGTTGTATCTTGTCAAATGCTTTTTCTGCATGAATTGATATGGTTTTTATCTTTAATTTTGTTTATGTGGTGTATCACATTGATCGATTTGCGTATGTTGAACCATCCTTGTGCCCCTGGAATGAATCCCACTTGATCGTGATGTATAATCTTTTAATGCATTGTTGTATTTTGTTTATTAGTACTTTGTTTAGGATTTTTGCATCAGTGTTCACCAGAGATATTGGTCTATAGTTTCCTTTTTTTGTGACATCCTTGCCAGGCTTTGGTATTAGGGTAATGTTGGCCTTATAGAATGAGTTGGGTAGTATTGCCTCTTCTTCAATTGTTTGGAAAAGTTTGAGGAGGATAGGTGTTAGTTCCTCTTTGAATGCCTGGTAAAACTCATTAGTGAGACCATCTGGTCCTGGACTCTTGCTTTTTTGGGAAGGTTTTACATGATTGTTTCAATTTCCTTACCATTGATTGGTTTGTTTAGGTTATTCAGGTGTTCTTGATTCAGTCTAGGTAGACTATGTGTTTCTAAAAACTTGTCCATTTCTTCTAGGTTGCAAAATTTGGTCACATATAGTCCTTCATAGTATTTTTGTAAGATCCTTTGTACTTCTGTAGTGTCAGTTGTAAATTCCCCTCTTTTGTTTCTAATTCGGATTATTTGTGGGTTTTCTCTTTTTCCCTTGGTGAGCCTAGCCAGGGGGTTGTCAATTTTATTAATTTTTTCATAGAACCAGCTCTTTGTTGCATGAATTTTTTCTATTCTTTATTTCATTTAGTTCTGCTTTAGTTTTTATGATTTCCTTCCTTCTGCTGACTTTGGATGTTTCTTGTTCTTTTTTTTTCTAGTTCTTGAAGATTTGCTATTAGGTTGTTTACTTGTGATTTTCCTTGTTTCTTGAGAAAGGCCTGTAGTGATATAAATTTCCCTCTTATTACTGCTTTGCTGCATCTGAGTAATTTTGGTATGTTGTGTTTTCATTGTCATTTGTTTCTATGTATTTTTTTAATCTCTTTTATTTATTCTTTGATCCAGTGATTTTTTAATAACATGTTGTTTAATCTCCATGTATATGTGGCTTTTTCTGCTTTCTTTTTGTAGTTGATCTCCAATTTCAAAGCTTTGTGATTGGAGAATATAGTTGGTATGATTTTGATCTTCTTAAATTTGCTGAGGCTAGCTTTGTGTACCAGCATCTGGTCTATCCTTGAGAATGATCCATGTGCACCAGAAAAGAATGTATGGTCCTGTGTTTTAGGATGAAGTGCCCTGTAAATGTCAATTATGTCCAATTGCTGTAATGTATCATTTAAAGCTGATATTTCTTTATTTTCTGTTTGGATCATCTTTCCATGGCTGTCAATGAGGTGTTTAAGTTCCCTACTATAATTGTGTTTTTGTCAGTTTCTCCTTTTAGATCTTTTAGTAGTTGCTTTGTAAATGTTGGTGCTTCTTGGTTGGAGGCATATATATTAATAAGCGTAATATCTTCTTATTGTATTGTCCCCTTTATCTTTATGAAATGTCCATGTTTGTCTCTTATTATCTTTTTGATCCTGAAGTCTGCTTTGTCAGATACAAGTATAACTACACCTGCTTTTCTCTGGGTGCCATTTGCTTGGAGTATTTTTTTTTTCACCCTTTCACCTTGAGTCTGTGTTTGTCCTTGTGGCTGAGGTGTGTCTCTTGTAGACATCCTAAGGTTGGTTTTTGTTCTTTAATCCCGTTTGCTACTCTGTGTCTTTTTATTGGTGAGTTCAGTCCATCTACATCTGGGGTGATTGATATATGAGGCTTTTCTATAGCCATTTTATCTTTCGTTTTCTGGTAGCTCTTATTTTTTATTGCTTCTTTTATTTTTTCTTTCTATTGATTATTTTAGTTTGATGGTGTTTATGACTTATTTTTGTTTTCTCTTCTTTTATTGTTATGTGTCCCAGTTCTAAGGTTTTTTTTTCCAGTGGTTACCATGTACATTATATGAAAGAAAGTTTCATATATGCAGTGGTTCCTTTTCTTAAGGATGTTTCTTATCTCCACTCTCTTTGGGAAGTTAAATCTTTACTTCCTCCCCTTTTTATATGTTTGTTGTTTCAGTTTTTCCTGATTTCTTTTTACTTTTTGTTTCAGGTCCAATTGCCTCCTTCAGTATTTCTTTAAATGCTGGCCTTGTGCTGGAGAATTCCTTCATTTTTTGTATGTCTGAAAAAGTCTTTATTCCTCCTTCATACGTAAAATATAGCTTTGCTAGGTACAGCATTCTTGGCTGCTAATTTTTCTCCTTTAATATTTGAATACTTTGTTCCATTTCC
>PVKE010036195.1:0-16555 GCA_004027555.1 Craseonycteris thonglongyai | reverse complement strand
TAGAACAATAGTGACAGCCATTAGTGGACACCCTTATCACTTCTGTAAATACAGGCTTATTTTTTTCTGGTCTTATTTATTTACTATGGAATGATTACTACCCTGGAAGAGTATTAATACCATGGGAGTGCACCAACCAGTTTCCCATATGAATACTACTCAGTCACGTCTTTGACAGTTCTCATTCTTTCCTTAGCCTGTATACCATGTTATACTCTGAAATTTATCCGTTTATGTTCTTGCCCTGATTCTTTCCAAGTCATTGTAATATCAGTGATCATATTGCTTATATATATTTATGCATTTCTATGTATAGTATCTCTAAGTAAAATACAGTGAGTTTTATGCAGCTGTTAATCTGAAAGCACAATTCCAGGCTTCTTGGTAGAGATTTGGGAAGAGCAGTGGGCTCAGGGAGGGTGTGGAAGCTCCTTATCTTCTCCTCATACCTTGCCCTGTGCATCTCTTCCATCTGGCTGTTCCTGAATTATAGCCTTTGATATAAATGAGAAATTTAGTAGCTAAAATAATAATAATAATAATAATAAACAGTAGCACTATTCTATGCATACTGTTCCAGGTATAAAGATCAAGACAATTGAATAAACACTCTCATCTAAAAAGCACACTTTATATCACAAAAGCTATTTGAGAATTACATTATGCATGTAACCACATGGTCAATGTTGCTTCACAATTAGTCAAAGAAAGAAAAGGGTTAAAAAGCTACCGGTTAGTTGGAAAAATGTTCTTTTTTAGTTCTCCTGTCTCTGGCCTAGTCTCAAGCTAGCACGTGACCTGCTGAATGCCTGCCAGCCTCTTTCTTGTTGATCCTCCGGAGACCATCTGTGCTGGGGGCATTGATTAGAGTGTGTCTGCTGGGATTACATCTTTTCTGTTGCCATGCCAACTAATCAGCTGATTTTGGTTACCACAGAAACAAAATGTCAGAGCTCACAGTACGGTAACATGAATTCAGCACAACAGAAAATGTTTTCTTAATTGGAGACCCTTTTGATTTTGGATTCCAAGTGAAAGGCAGCTTTAAAAAAGGGGGGGGCAACTTTAGATAAAAGCTACATTAATTGTATTGATTAAGAGAAATGCACAGAATTTTTCTGAGAAAATATTCCTCTTTGTAAGCCAAGCCCATATTTTACTATTTCCAAACCAAGAATATGTACATATATATTTTTTTCTTGAGTGCCTCTATTCTATTTGCTGATTGTTGCATATAAAATAAATCACAAAGCCTTCGATTTCCTTTAACTTCCAAGGTGGGTATGGGGGCAGAGAGCTTCATAAGGCTTGGGAGGAAGCTGTGGGTATAATCACTTGGGGAAAACCAACAGTGACCACATTCTCCTCCATCCTTTCATTTAAGGAAGTCATTTAATTTTTTTTTTTTTTTTAAGAAAATACCCAACACAGTCAACTCAGATTCAGCTCTTAGGATGGTGCTCTTGCACGTGACATGCTCTGGGTAAAGCTGGTTCCTTGATTTGGGCTGAAAGAGAGGAACCCAAAACTCGCTCCGGTTTTCCCTTTCGAAGCCCCATGGCAGTTTGACTTCGAGAAGGGTCCCCCCAGTAAACAAAGGACACCAGTTAACTTGACCTCGCAGATGCTCCAGTTGAATAATTCCCCAGAAGGGCCCCACCCAGGCATTCTCATTATGAAATTCTATTACAGTAGAAGTAAACCAGAGCCTTCATCTGCCCTGGGTTTGTGGTTCATGAAACACAAACAAATAGATTAGATAATTAAGAAAAAAAAAAGGCATGTCATTTAACTGGGCAAATATTTGTTTAAACATCCAATAATCCCCTCTCTTAAAAAATAAATAAAAGGATTAGAGTCTCCAAATATTCCTGTCCTGTATTGTCAAGACATCACACTGTCACTGGCTGGCTGCAGGTACCTCACTTTTGTGGAAGCCTTTGTGGCATGTGGCTTCAGTCATGTAACACCCGGGGCAGAATTGTGTAGCTTAGTCTCCAGGCAACTCTTTTGAAAACCTTAGTAAATGAATCCCAGTTCTGAGATGCTCTAGAGGAGTGCTTCCCCCATTTCATTCTGCTCCACTGTCATGGCTAAGATCAGACACAAGGCTCTGCAGGCCACTCAACTGAGGAGTTTTGAGGGCAAGGTGCCCAGATGCCTGAAATTATGCACAGGTTCTACTAACTGGATTTGAGTTACAGGTCTTCACCCAGATTATCAATAATGACCGTATAGCTCTTTGAGAAAATGAAAATGGCAGACAGTAATAACGTCTTTCTGAAGGAGTACCAATCAAAACATGGTGCTAATTCTCCTGTGCCAGTATTTGTAGCTCATCTAAACAAAATACTACTACCTTACATTAGACTGTCCAGAAAGCACTAACCTAGTGCCTGGGACATGGCTGGACCTCAATAAATAGTGGCCTTTGCTATGAAATTCCCAGTGAGGGAAATGAGTATTCATACTTCATAAGAGCTTAATATTAATTGCTAGCTATCTTCATAAGACTATAGTTTTAGAAATGATCATATCCTCTATAGAGTTTATTGTAATTTGTGTTTTTTCAAAATATTATGGACTACAGTGACTTCCAAAGTTCTGTATGTTTGTTTTCAGCAAAAGAAATACTTCTCCAAAACACATTGGTCACAGGCTCAATATGTTAAAACAGACACAGTAGAAGCTGATCTGGTTGAATCCAGAAAATGTGAGGGGATCTCCCGAGTGCTGGTGGAGGCCCAGCTTTCCCCATAAGAGCCCCCAAAATGCCTCTCCTGAACCCCAGGGTCTCAGCACCAGGGTAGGGTTCTGTGTTCTTCAGTTGCACTTCTTTTATGATTAGAGCTGTTATTTCCTCTCAACCTACTAGGTGCCTGGTGCAATAGTAGTCAATCTACATGGACAGTTTCCTTTCGTGTATTTTCTAACAATAATGCCTAAGGGTATTGTTATCCTCATTTTACAGATGACACAACTGGAACTTGGGGAGTTTATTTGATTTCCCCCACAGTTCCAAAATGAGTGAAAGGCCGACTCTGGATTCAAGCCTCCATCTGTTATTCGGTCCTGCTCCTCTAATTCCGGCATGGACTGATCATGAGTTGCAATGATTGAAACTGGACTAATGTGCCTATCTTATACTTGATAAATAGGTTTACTGGTGTGCTATTGCCTAGTATTTTCTTCCATTTCAAAGTCTATAACAGTGAAAAGAAGGTAAATAAGGTAGGCACTCCATGCTGCAAATGAGCTGAATATCAAAAGAAGGTCAAAAGCTTCCCTATCATGGATCACTCTGTCAACGAAGAGAGCCTCAGGAATTCTTTTTAATTAATCATATATATTCTTCTTAGAAAGCTAAACTTGCCACCCCACCCCACCAAAGTTGGCCCTTTAAACAAGCAGAATTTGTCATTGTTGATATGATGTGTCATGGATTGTACTCCAAGCATGCATCTGTTTTCAACATGTCAGTAACTGATACCCACTGCCTTGGGTTAAGGCTTGCCCCTTGGAATTTCTCTTTGGAAATGAGACCCTCTGGCTGGGTAACCTTGTAGTATCTCACACGTTAGCATAAACAATTTTATGAGGCGCTTTATCCCAGAGTAGGATTAATCAAAATGACTTGTACAACAAGAGCAGAAGGATGATGAAAGTAGGGGGTCAGGAAGTTGGTGAGAGGATCCATTTTGTGGTGTACATGCCATATGTGCCAGGAGCTTTGACAACATCCCTATAAGATAGGTTTTGTGCTCCTGGTTACAAGTAAGGAAACGGAGGCTTAAAGAATTTTACTCATAACTAGTAGAAGTACTAGTAGCTAGCTCATGGCTACTAACCTGTGGGCTGTCTTTTGACCGCACTGAATCTAGAGTATGCACTTGTCTCAGTGTGCCATGAGTGAGCCACTGTGTCCCATTCAGTCAAGCTACACAGCCACCCAAGGATAGTGAGGGAGGCCACGTTGAGTAGCTGTCGTGTGAGTTACAAAATGCAGCGTTCACAATGTGCGTAACAAATGCATGTGTTGTTTGTTGTTTCTAGGTGTGTACAGAAGGCAGACTGATCTTGGAGTTCACCTTTGATGACCTCATGAGAATAAAAACATGGCACTTTACCATTAGACAATACAGAGAGTTAGTCCCAAGAAGCATTCTAGCCATGCATGTAAGTAATTCCATTTCTATCTCACTTCCTTTCCTTTTATTCAAGGAGGAAAAGTACTGTTTCTCTGTGAAAGGACTCCAGTCGTCTCCACACTTTATATAATTAACTCTGAATTTTGACTTTTTCTCTCAACAGGATTTATTTCCCCTCCTTTGTTTCGGAGGGTGGTGAATGACGAGAATTTTTTTTTTCTGGATACGTTATTATTTTAAACTCTAAATTGAGGTTATCTCAATAAACAGTTTGTACTTTCCTTAAATTCCATTCAGTCATTATCCAGTACTGCTCTGCCTGGGCTAATAAACCTGTTACTTATAAGTGGGGAAAGAAATAAGACAAGAAGCAAGAAAAACAGTTTCCTGTTTTGACGAGAACCATCTGAGGAGAGAAACATGGGGCACAGGAACCCCAGCTCTGTGTCAACAGGAGGAGGCCCTTTCTCGCCATGTTGAAATGAATGGGAGTATTGGGGTTCTCTAGGTTTCCTGGGGACATACATCACATCAGATTTATTGAACAAGTAGCTGCAGAAGTGGGTTCACTGCAGACCTAGAGCTATGTTGTAAAGGGAAGACTTGATGAGAACTAGTCAAGTGCAGTCCCTTACGGAGTCAGAAGCATTGACTTAAATACATCTCTCCTCCACCGTGATGCAGTAGTTTCTGTGTAAAAGCTTTGGAGCAAAATCAGACTTAATGACCCTGATTTATAAGATCCAATATAATCAAAAGAGAATAAAAGAACAGTAGCTGGCATTTATTGGCTGTTTCTATGCAAGCCCTTGTGCTAAACATTTTATATGCATTATAATGAATCCACATAGTCGCTCAGAGAAGTGGGTTATCATTATTCCTATTTTAGAAATGAGGAAACTGAGGTTCAGAGAAGTTCAGTGAGTTGCTCAGTGTCTCCAGACTAAATCAAGATTTTAACTTGGCTGGTTCTGACTCCAAAACCCAGGCTGATAAGCCAACTGTCTTTCAACTGTCGAACTCTGGCTGTCTCCCCAGGCATTCGTCCTCATCCTTCTCCTCCCACCTGGTTAACCCCATCTCTGCTCGTGTGCCTTCTGCCACAATGCCCTCCGTCTCGTGCTCCATTCTTTCTGCCTCTTCCTGCCCCAGGTCCCTCTCGATTTCCAAAGCCCAGCTCACAACCTCCACTGTCCTTGAAACAGTCTGGAGTAGTGCCTCTTTTTGGTCTCAGAATAGACTGAGGGGCAGCAGAGGGTAGTGGTCTGGAGCCTGAGCTCTGGAATGAGACCACCTAGGTTTGTATCCCTGCTCCTGTGTGACCTTGAAAATGTGATGTGGCATCTCTGTGCTTCCCATCTCCTCTTGATAAAATCAGGACTGTGATAGAGCCTGCCTCAGAGGACTGGTTTGCGGATTGAAGACTTCAGCCATCTAAAGGGCAGATATTAGTAGCTGGCACATTGTAGGTTCTCTGCAGGTATTGGTGCTTGTCTTGAAGCAGCACCAGCAACAACGTGCTTCCACTCATTTATTATCATCCTGTCATCCAACTATAATGTAAGCCCCTTGAGGTTGAGCATGACTATTGGACTCACCTCTACGGAGCCAGCTCTTTCTGGCACTTGGGAGGTTCAATAAATACTGGCTGCATGTCCAGAGAGTTGAACCCCCTCCCAAGAAATTGACATGAGAAGTGACATACTCTGACTGTTTTCGCCTACGTTTTGTTTTTTTATTTATATGCACAGAGCCAATTGGTTGTATCACTGTGAGGGAATTCTTTGGAGAAGAATGAATTAAAGTGCTAGTGTAGTCCCAGATAGCCTCATGGAGGCAGACATGGAGATAAAGGGACATTTACTTAAGTTCCCTCTATTTAGCAACAATTTGCTCAGACCAATTACAAGAGAAGGAAGACAGAAAGAACATCAACCAAGGGGTTCATCTTAACATAGAATCCAGAAAGGATTTTTATTATTTTTTTCTGGCCAAACAGAATGTTTGAGGTAGCCCCGGGGTCTCCAAACTTTTCAGCTGCATTAACTATCAAATAGCAGTTTGGGGGCCGACTACACACTCGAGGTCCAAATAAAAAAGAATCAAAACATAGATGTTGTTTTTAATTATTTATTTAATATTATTTTATTCAGATAAAAAGGTCTCCACGGGCCGGATGAGAGGGCATTTGGCCCGCAGGCCATAGTTTGGAGACCCCTGCAGCCCATGGAATGTTGCATCCCTCTTTTAAATGTGGCTGAGAGTGTGAAAAATGTAGGGCTTACTGTAGTTCTGCAGAATGAAGATTGTTGATATCATTTCTAGCCTCCGCTAAATGGGGAGGAGAGTTAGAATTCTTAAATATAAATATACATATTTATACATATACATGTAAATATGTATATTTCATGGCAAATTTCATTTGCAAAGTTTTCAAATATAGTCTTAGACTCTGTGCTGTTAAAATAACACTGTCACAACCGGAAACAAAGGCCCATCCAAAAGCATGGCTCCCCCAAACCCAGAGGCCACGCCCTCCCTGACTAGTGCCAGAGACCTCAAGGGGTCCTGAGGGCTTAATGACCCTGCTCTTGAAGATATGGGGCCTCTCACAGAGCAAGTGAAGTCCTTGCTCCCAGGATCTGAAAGCACATCTGACCCCATCTAGTTCTCCCTGGCCAGGGGTCTTGCACTATTGATCCACAAGTGTCCTTGAGTGTTATGTACAAGTGTCTGCAAATGTAAATTGAATTATCCCCAGCAACCTGCCCTTTGAGAAAAATCCACACTGTCAAGGTTGTGTTTCTTGGCACCTGTAACACAGTCTGAGACTTTCTTGAAATCATCTTGCAGGAATAAAATATGTGTTTTGTTTTGTTTTTTTTCCTGTTTAGGCACAAGACCCTCAGGTCCTGGATCAGCTGTCCAAAAACATCACCAGGATGGGGCTGACAAATTTCACCCTCAACTACCTCAGGGTAAGACCAATGCAATGATTGTATTTCCTGGTGACTTTGTGTGTTTGCATGTACATGACTTTGTGTGTATGTATACTTTCTGGACAGCCTATATATATATACCTTATACCATGGTGTGTGTGTGTGTGTATGTGTGTGTGTTCATTCAACAGAGGAAAGGATTTGATTCACAAGTGACAAACCTAGATTTTGTCAGGGTTGAGCTTCCTCTTTACATCTGTACCACTCTTGGAATTAATTATTCAAAGGCTAGCAATGTCTGTCTCATGAAATGCTTTGGTACTGTGTCCCTCTAGTTGTCTTAAGTTTCTAATGTGCTGTGTGTGAAGTTCACAGCCTCCGCATCTCCACCCAGGGACAAGTCACCCCAGAGGAGACTCAGCGTGCCCTCCAGAGAGTCCCTGAAGAAGGTCACACCAGTGCTATAACACAGACATGCATTTCTAGGCTTCTTGAGGATTCTCGGTCTAACGTATAACAGATTTTCTCATTTGGATAGAAAGTCAGTGTTTGTTTTAAAAAATGAAGTGTTAAAAATCCCCCTTCTCCATAATACTTACAGCCTCTGTATTTAGTCTGGTAGGGTAACATATCATACCAGTCAGTGTGGAATTGCTGTTGTCATGGGGCAGGTGGGGGATATGGTTTCCTTCATACAGCAAACTTTGTCCTCCAGAACCAACTGGAAGGCCGTGGCCGCTGAGTTGCTGAGCTCCTTCCTTGTCCCTGGGGGGCGGCTCACTTTGCCAGGGCCCCCACCTCACCCTAAAGCTTATGCTATTGTCTCTCCATCCTGAAGTGCTGTGCTGCTTAGTGAATTTTGTTTGGGGTTCACATTTCTCCATGAACAATCACATCTGCATATATTGAAATGCTTAAATGCTTTGGCTGACCTTCTCTTCTGTGAATTGGGAATAATTTGGACAAATGCTTCCAAATAGTGAGTTCACCGCAATGTGCCAGGCACTAGGCTAGATGCTGAAGACTCTAGAGTCGGGTACGGGCCTTCAAGAAACTCACTGCCTCCAGGGTCAGACCTATAAAGAGAGAACATTATGTACAAAAAATGGTACATACCTTGAAAGAAGTTTCCAGATGGAATTATAGATGTCCAAAGCAGAGACATCTCAGAAACAACAGTCAGAGGCTTCATGGAGGAGGTGATGCCTGCGTTCAGTGTGAAAGAATGACTAAAGGTAACCCCCAGGAAGAGGGCGGGAAAAGAAGGAACAAGGAGTGGAATTCCAAACACGATGATGATGCTGGGACAGGAAGTGAGAAGCCAGGACAGGCAGGAGAAAGAGTCAGTTGGGATGTAGGTTTTGGAGCAACTGGCTGGTGGGGCCACTGGCCTAGGAGCCTGAGAAAGGATGACCGTGAGATGGTTGGGTCCTCCTGGGAAGAGGGAGAAGAGGCCTCTTCTGTCCTGCCCAGAGGCCCCAGAACCAAATCTAGGAGTGACAAGAGCTGAGTCAGCTTCGTGCCCCAACACCCTGCCATTTGACACACCCAAACCTGGTTGTTCTCCGCTAAAGAGCCCCTGGTCCCTGCTCAGGGGAAAGCAGGGTCCGCCCAGGAGGGTGAGTGAGCAGGCACGTGCTCTGCTCCGGGGCAGCTGGGGTGACATTCTCCCGCAGCCCTAGGCTCTGCGTTCAGTGCTCCGGGGAGGCGGGTAGCCCAGCCTGGGAGGGAGGCCCTGAGCTGTTGTTCTGTCCGCAGGAATCCGTGAGGCTGCTTTACTCTTGGGCGTTTCCTCTTGTCAGGGACCCTGAGAGGTTTAGTTTAAACCAGCGGTGTCCAACCTTTTGGCTTCCCTGGGCCACATCGGACGAATTGTCTTGGGTCGCACCCAAAATACACTCATACTAATGATAGCTGATAAGGTAAAAAAAAAAAGTCACAAAAAAGTCTCACAGTGTTTTAAGAATTTGTGTTGGGACACATTCAGAGCCGCCCTGGTCTGCAGGTCGGACTTGCCCGGTTGGACAGTGTGCACAGGAAACAGACGTACTTGTGACACTATCTTCAGCAGCTTGGGGAGGGGAGGGTGCCGGACCCGTCCCTGTCCGCTCCCGTCCCACCACGCTGGGGCCTTCTTTCCTTGGTGCTCAAGGCCGTCTGTGATCCGGCTTCTGCTGCCTCGCCCCAGTCTCTTCTCACAAGCCCCCCACGGTTCCCAATTCCTTATGCTGTGGTACCGTCGTGCCTCAGTGCAGTACGACTCAGCCTGGGGGGACACTGCTTCTTCCCTCCTCTTCCTGTCTGGTTTCCCCAGCTACTTCCTCCTCCTCCCTCGGGACTCATTCCTCTATCACCTCCTCTGAGAATCCCTCTGGGCCTCTCAGCCTGGCAGCCCCGCCCCAGGGTGGCTGATGCCTTAGCTCTTGGTAGAGCTCGTGTAAGATGTCTCACTCCACTCGTCTGTCTCCTTCACTAGACTCAGAGCCCCCTGAAGACACATCACGGTCTTTCTCAAGCCTCACACGGTCTAGATCACAGTGGCACCAGTAAGTGTCTCCTGAATAGATGGTTGGTGAATGGGAGTTTGGAACATGAAAGACTAGGTCTTCTTGAATGACACCAAGAACCAGAGTTCTTTTTTTTTTTTTAAGATTTATTTTATTGTTTTTGACAGAGATTGAGTCACACAGAGAGACAGAGAGACGGGGGAGGGCCAGGCAGTCTCCTTAGTTGTGTGTCAGTAGTTTTTGACATGGTTTCATTCCACACAAGTTGGTGGGGGCTGTGTAGAGTGTGAACTGAGCCTGGGGCCTCCCAGATGGGAGGCAAGACCCCTTTGAGCCAGGAGCCAAACCAGGGGCCTCCCACATGGGAAGCTCACCCCGGCGAGAACTGAACTGGAGGCCACACCCCAGTTCAGCATATGGGTCCACACGGGCTGGGGCCAAGACTCGATCCTTGGACCCCAGGGCTGCAAAGTGAGCACTTAACTCGCTGAGCCATCCCAGCTTCCCCCAGATTTCTTAATAGGTTAATTATTTTTATCTATTTTCTTTGGCCAGATGTTCTTGATGCTGGGATACATAGCTTTTTATTTTAAGCATTATATTTCTCAAGACTTTAAAACATCTTGCATCACAGTGAAAAGATATTTTCTTTGTTTCCTTTTACTCTTTATCCATTCATATGCATAATATCTGTATACATGTAATCAGTATGCATACGAGTTCTTAATATTATTTGGTAAACACTTTTGTATGTTTCTACATAGTCATCCAATTACCCATTTATAATAGCTGCCAGTATTCCAGTGTGCTGCTATGACAGTGTTTATTTAATCATTTCTCCAAATGCCTAGCACTAAAGTCAAGTTCAAGTTGCTGCTATCATTAGTACCATTTTTCTAAACACCTTTGCCCTGTCCTGCTCAGACAGTGTTTTCTGCAAGCAGAAGGCTAAGCTATGGAAGTCATATGGTAAGAAATAAATGTGCTATAGATTCAGAGAAATGTGAGTTCAAATCCTAACCGCCTTACTACCTATAATGGCCTTGAACAAGTTGCTTACTTTCTCTGAGCCCCACTTTCCTTATCTGAAAATTGGGATAAATAATGCTCCACGTGTTGGCATATTTATGGGAATAGATGACTTAGAATGTATACGAGCCTGGCACACAGAAGGAGTATACAAAATACTAGTTCCCCTCCTGGGTTGTCTGAAATAGATCAGGGTTCAACTTGCACTTTTGCAACTTCTTATAAGATATCGATCAGCTGCCTCAGTTTTTTCATGTGTGAATGATTATGCATCTTGTGAGTCATAGTAAGTGCATCCCAGGTGAAGGTTAAAATAATAATGCCTGTGAAGAGCACATTTAGCTCTAAATTACAACCCCTAGAAGCCTAGAAAGTCTCATCTCATTTATCATCTCCTATACATTGGTCATGGCCTTGAATTCTCTGCTGTGATTCTGAAGCCATATGAAAGATCAGAAAAAAAAAGACATCAGTGATTAATGGTATCTGCCAAGGAGAGGAGCAGGAGGAACTCTGGGACACATGCCATCTATTTGGCACCCCCCGCCCCTTCCATTATAAATGTAATATTGCAAATGTAGAATCATCATCATGGGACATTTTCAATACCATCTGTAAGCTTTTTGTTATTTGTTAAGTCTAACTCTTCAAATAAGCAGTATCACCTACTGGGCATGAAAGCATTTCAGTCTCACAGTACTGGTTTTTTATTCTGCACCTTTACTTTCCCAAGTGAATACAGATTGGTTGTTATTATTGTTGTGCGTTAAAGAACATTGGTCCCTGCATGTAGCTTCCACTGATACCAAGAGAGTATAGTCAGTCCAGTGCCTCCAAGAATTGTGCACTTCACTCTGGACAATGACCCCCAACTGAATGACCCGATGTGGCCTCTGGATGACTGTGTCTGGAGTCAGTGTTTACAATCCTGCCGACATATTTTTGTTTTTAATTTTAATAAGGCTTTGACTACCAGCCAGGATGTTTTCCTTGGTCTTATGCATGAGAAGGGATTTTAGTGCAGCCAGCATGCCCACGTAAATGCTGAGTCTGAAAATGAAACAGGAATCCCTGCTCAGAGATGAACCACAGTTGCTGGTGGTCAGGCCAGGCTGGGATCTGGGCAGATCATTCACCATTCACTCATTCAGACAGATGGGCAACAATCCCTTCATTAAGCACTGAAGGTTGCCAGGAACCACACCAGCAAATGTCCTGTGTACCTCACAGTGCCTGCACATCATAGCTCTTCAAAAGGCTCACAGCCTAAGCTGTGCTATTCAAAGTGTCATCCGGGGACCACTGCAGGTTTGCAGATTGTTTGTTACTAGCCTGCAATGAGATACATCCAGAAAATGAGAGTGAGAACTTTAAAACTCTGATGGCAGTTTGACATTGCCAGGGCATTCACGTTGCTCCAAGTTCATCCAGTGGCCTCATGCCGGTGGTTAGGATACAGAGCAGTTCGTGTGTTCTCAAACCCACATGGTGAGCAGTCACTGGTCAAAGGCCACAGGAGCACATGTCACAGAGAGATGAGCACTAGCATAGAGCCCTGTGACATGTTTCTGATCCAGAGATGAGCTCCCGTGTATCCAAGAGCCGCTGAGAATTAAAACTATCATCATAATACCACTAGCAACTGAAGAAATTCTATATGCTCTCAGTAAAGAGTACATATTATTACCCCCAGTTGACATAAAAATTTGTCAATGCCCAAGGTCACAAAGCCACCAGGGCAGCAGTGCTGTCGTAGGGCCCAGTCGGACTCAACCTCCAAGCCTGCTGCGCGCTCCACTGTTGACGAGAGCCAGGTGCTTGGCATGAGCCCACGGAGGAGAGACGGTGGTTAAAAAGCGAGGGCTTTGGCCTCTGAAGCAAAGCTGTCCCAGCTCATTCTGACTCCTCCTCTAAGAAAGGCTCCACCTGATGGGAGGCAGAGAAAGACCTTTCGAGCCACGGGACACTCCACACGCAGAATGATTAAGGTTTGGAACACCCGAAGTGCACTTTTAATTGCATCTGGAGATAGAAAAGTAGTGCATCTGACTACATGGTAAGGGAATTAACGTGGTGAACTCTTACAGAAGTGAAATAACCACAACATACAGCCATTGCAGTGTCTAGAAAACAGTGACTCCTAAAGTCAAGCCAGAGGGAATGGTAGTGCGCATGTACACACACACACACACACACACACACACACACACACACAGAGAGAGAGAGAGAGAGAGAGAGAGAGAGAGAGAGAGAGAGAGAGAGAGTATTTTAACAGAGCAGTCCTAACTGAAAACAATTTCAGAAGCTTCTAAAATTCTTGCCCTTGAAGCTACAAATAGGGCCTGGATTAAGGAAAGTAATTTCGCAGTCTCAGACCCTAGAGAAAGAGAAAGAGATTGTTTAACAATCACTGAAGATCAAGGGAGACAGTCAGGTGGACAGTTGGTAGTCCGGAGGGAAAAAGCGCTGAGAGACTGCAAAATGCAGTGCCAAGTAAAGCCCAGAGCTCATCCTGCTGAGCAATAGCTTCCGCATTGTCTAGAAGGGGTTAAAAAAATGTACCAGGAAAATGCAGGGAGGGGGCAAGGGGAGAGAGACACTTGAATTGAATTGAATGAATTTTATGTGATAGGCAGGGAAGCGCCCTAAAGTATGAAAAGGAGCTAATAGGTTGCATCGCTTAGTAATGGGGTTCCAGACCTTTCTCCCTGTCTGGTCTCTAACTGGTCTGTCATTTTGCATAGGTGCCCTCTTCTTTTTTTTTTCTTTTTTAAAATATATTTTTATTTATTTATTTTTATTTTTGAGAGAGAGAGAGAGAGAGAGATACAGAGACAGACAGAGAACTGAACTGGGGGAGCTCCCAGTTCAGCATATGGTTCCGCACGGGCCGGGGCCGGGATTCGATCCTCGGTCCCCGGTGCTGCAAAGTGAGTGCTTAACCCACTGCGCCATCCCGGCTTCCCCTGGCGCCCTCTTCTTGCCCACAGAACACTGATATTCTTTAAGGGGTGTGACTGTTTATTAGCTGGTATGGTCTCAGCATCTGTTCCTAACAGAGTCCAAGGATCATAGTAAGTGAAAAATAAGTGAAGGCAAATGCGGTTCGAGTCTGTGGTCTTGGCCTATAAAATGAGCTTGAAAATGGCTATATATGTGTACAGCAATGAAGAGGAAAAGAGGAAGGTTTCAGATGTTCTCCATATACCTCCCAAAGGAGAAAGGCACACAGTGACCGGATGTCGCTGAGGGCTGACTATGGGCCAGACACCAGTTTGGTTTCACTTAATCCTCACAAGTTTGGGATGTAGGTGTGAATGACCTCATTTGACAGACGAAGAAGAAACAGAGGCTCATAAAGGTTCTGGGGCTCATCGAATGTCATTCATTGGGCACACTGCCAGGCTGGGACTGGATCCCACGTTGGCCTGATGCCCTCACAGCAGAAGTGTCACAAGAACTGTGCTGCAGACCTGGCTTAGGTCAGTAATTGGCGCTGAGATGATCAGGCAGCCTTGCCAAATTGTCAACAGGCCGTTGTCAGCCTATGCAATGGATGGAAAACACTGAACACTTAAGCATAATGGGGTCCAATCCCTGGCAGAACTTGTCTCACAATGAGCCACATGCCTGATTTTCGCAGACTTCTCCAGAATCCCAGGCCTCAGGATCTCCTGGGTTTTTATCTCCACTACTACACCCAGACTGCTCTTCCTAGAGCCTGGACCTATATTTTAAAAATCCAGATCACGTCATGTCATTCCTATGAGGTGGACCTTAAAACCACCTGCTGAAAGCCACCTGGTGAAACTCCTGCAAGGCTTTATGGGAGCTGACCACCCAACTTCATCTCTTAGCATCTCCAGTACCCTGGCCTGGTTTTCTTTCTTCAACATACCACATTCCTCCCCATGGTAGACCCTCTGTACTTGCTGTATCAGAGCACTTATCTAGCTATAGAACCTTGGGCAATTGTCTACCTTTTCAGTGCCTCCATTTTCTCATCAGTAGAATGAGGATAATAGTAGTTTCTTACCTCAAGAAATTGTTGAGAGGGTTAAATGAAATGATACTGGTATAGTGCTTAGAAATAAAGCCTGGCACATAATAAATGCTCAATACATATTTGCTACTTTATCACCATCATCATCATCATCATCATCATCATCATCATCATCATTCCATTGCCTGGAATACTCTGGCCAGAATTCTGCATGACTGGCTTGCTATTTATTATTCAGGTCTCAGACACATTGCCCCCTCCAAGAGGTCTTTCCTAGTAAGCCTATCTAAAGTGACCTCATTTCTGTCACACCTCATTCCCTGTCTTATTTTTCTTACAGCATTTTCATCAGTTGAATTATCTTGCATAATACAAGTTACCTTTCTATTGTTTCTCTACCTCTCATGCCCTCACTCGAGTGTAAGTATTTTGAAAGCAGGAAACTTGTCTCTTCCTCCCTACATGCAGTGAGTAGAGCACTAATAATGTTAAATCTACTCAACTTGAGATGTACTCCTTGAGAAGTTGCAAGTTTTAAAGAGCAAACCCTTTGTAAGACCCCACATTCAAGTGTGGCCTTGAAATGCTTGAGTCAACTTAATGTGCAAGCTGTGAACCAGCCCTCGTATCACAGGCTGAATGCCTGCGGTGTTTTGCTCTAAGGATTTGACATTGTTTGCGATTCATAAACAACCTGTCTGTGAGGGCAGGTGAGGGACATCATTAACTTTATTTGACAAATGTTTCTCATCTGTAAAACAAAAGGAAACGAAGAATGACTTCTGTTTGAGCATTCTAAAAAGAAATACAGAATAGAAATATTCACAAGTATCTCAAATAAAATGTTCATAAACCCCATGCTGGAAATGAGGAGACTGAAACTGGGGGATTCTCCAGCTGGAGGGAGGCTGGCTCCAGGCTACTGGCCTGTTGGTAGAGATGGGGTCCGGTTTTCTTTCTGTCTCGGTATTCTGTTTGTGGACTCATTCACATCGGTTTGACCCACAAAGATTACGGAGCACCTGCCTGGAAGTCTCCCCAAGAAGGCAGCTAATTTCTCCCTCTACTCTTCTTGCCTTATTTCCTAAGCTTTGTGAAAGGAGGTAGGGATGGAGTCTGGTTCATTGTGCCATCAATCATCATGACACCTTTTGGCGTGATAGCAAACCTCTGGAAATCTCACAAGATTTCATAGAAAGAGTACCTGTAACCTTAGGAATTAAGCAATGTTCTTTTTCTTTCATTTTCCAACACTCCCCTCCCCCTTGGATTCTGCCTATACTTTAGTTTTATCATGAGTGGGAATGTAAAGTGGAAAAATGAAAGCCTTCATGATGTTGATTAACATAATTTACAAACAGATACAAAAATGGTAGCAACCCCGCCTGTTTCACACGTAGCTTCTGAGCTTCGGGACTTTTGCTATGTCACTAACAGAAGGGAGGCAGGAGGAACACATCCTTGCTTTGAAGAAAATGTGAAATGTACCCTTACTATTGAACCGTGGCCATGACTTGGCAATGGGTCTTGTCCTCTTTGTCGGTTCCCTCCACACCAGTTGTGTGGCGTTGTTTAGCTCTGGGTTGCAATGAACAGCACAGAGTTCCTCTCCTGTAAAATGAGGTTGAGGATGCCATAATACTTCCAAAGTCTAAAGGACACACGAGGTCGCTGATACTACAGTGCTTTGGAAGTTATGAAAATTTTCTTGCCAAAACAGGGACTCTCACTCATTATCCAAACCCTCAGTGTCTAAACTTTTCTTAGCCTAACTTGGAAATCAGTGAGTTGTGAAAAAAATATTGTCAGTCCTTTGTTATCCAAGCTCCTCACTGTCCCAAACTCAGGAGCCAAATGAATTCGTTTAGCTCAATATCCCTATTAGTTCAACTCACTCTAAATTCTCGCTCTCCAAAAACATGTAGGTTC
>PVKE010036194.1:0-16517 GCA_004027555.1 Craseonycteris thonglongyai | reverse complement strand
TGGAGGGGGACCTGATTCTGGGAGCTGCGCACATAATGCGATGCATGGGTGATGTGATGTGGAGTTGTCCATTGGGAAGCTGTGTGATTGTTACCAACCAATGTCACCCCATTAAATTTAACAATAAAATATAAAAATATAAAAAAAAAACCTCAAAAACAAAAATAACAAAAAGTCACCCAACTGAACGGGAGAAGATATTTGCATACAATATCTCTGATGAGGGTCTAATATCATATATATATATATATATGAAGAACTCATACAACTCAACAACAAACAAACAAACGAACAAACCTATTTAAAAATGGGCATAGGACCAACTCAACAGCAAATAAATAAACAAATCTATTAAAAAAATGGGCATAGGACCTGAACAGACACTTTGACCAAGAAGACATATAAATGGTCAACAGATGTATAAAAAAAGGTTCAACTTCACTAGCTATTAGAGAAATGCAAACAAACAAACAAACAAAAAACCCACTATGGGATACCACCTCACACCTGTTAGAAAGGATAGTGTCAATAAGACAAGAAATATAAAATTTTGGAGAGTATGTATTGAAAAAAAAGTCATATTCTGCTGGTAAGACTGCAAATTGGTAGACACTATGGAAAACAGTATGCTTTTTCCTCAAAAATTTAACACTAGCATTATCATATGACTCCACAATCCTCATTCTTGTTATCTACTAGAAACATTTCAAAATATTTACGTATAAAGATATATGAATCCCTATATTCATTGCAGCATTAATCATGGTAGTCACACATAAAAACAATCAAATTGTCCTTAGATAGATGATTGGATAAAGATGTGGTACGTATATCCAGTGGAATACTACCTTGCCATAAGAAAGAGTAAAACACTACCATTTGTAACAATATGATGATTATTGTTAAATTTACTGGGCTGACATTGGTTAGTAAATATTACATAGGTTCCAGGTGTACAATTCTATAATATATCATCTATGTATTGCATTATGTGTTCACCACTCAGAGTCAGTTCTCTTTCTATCTTCATATATCTGATTCTCCTACTGTCCTCTCCCACCCTCAGGTAACCACTAAACTATTGGCTGTGTCCACAAGTTGTTTTCCTTTGTTACTTTCAGTTTTATATTCCACCTATGAGTGAAATCATATGGTGCTTGTTTTTTTTCTGTGTGGCTTATTTCACTTAGTATGAATCTTGAGAGTACAATGCTAAGTGAAATTAAATGAAATAAATCAGATGGAAAAGGAGAAGCACTATATGATTTCACACGTTTGTGGGCCATAAAACAAATAACAACAAATGAACAAACAAAATGAACAAACTTAATGACACAGACAACATTATGGTTTTTACCAGTGGGAAAGGGAGGTGGAAGGAGAATGAAGGTGGTAAAGGGTGATGGAAGGAGACTAGACTCTGGGTGGTGAGTACACAATACAATATATAGATGATGCATTATAGAATTGCATACTGGAAACTTAAACAATGCTATTTACTAATGTCACCCCAATAAATTTAATTAAAAAAGAGTAAATCCTCCAGTCCCCATGTAAACTTCCTTACCTGATCTGCTAAGCAGCAATCTGTCATATCACGACCTGACCGAATTGCAGACTAGTAAGCAAAATAAATAAATATTGTTGTCTTAAACTTCTAAGTTTTCAAGTGGTTTGTAATGCAGCAATAGATCACTAAATACTGTCAACACAGAATTTAATCAAATATTAAAACAAAATATCAGAACAAAAAGTAACTTCATAAGCACTATGTTCCTGTAGATAGATATATGTTATTATGGAATACCATGAATAATGCCATTTCTCCTCACAACAGAGGCCATAAGAACTGGCAATACCTATTGCTCATGATATGCATATTTACATATGTACGTTAGTTTATGTTGTAAAGAGCCTTCTACAAAAGGTTCATTAAATTGTGTATTAATACTACAAAGTTCGAATGTGAAACAGTCATTTGCCCATAAGTGGTCAAAGTGGGTAATTCCTGTGACTCAGAGACAGGCTATTTAGAGTTCAAATTAAGTAAAGTATAGGAAAGCTCTTTCTGAACTCCAAGGAGTTATCCAAATAAAATTTTCTATTAATATTTTTGGTATGATGCTCTATCAATCTTAATTTCCGTTCTGCTCTTTTAAAAGTTTGGGCTGAGGGAATTGGTTTGAAGAGTCTAAGTCAATTAGATTCAGACTAGAGCAGAATCTTGGTTGTTTACAGGCTGGTGCAAAAAATTTTGACTTTTTACTTTAGGGAAAATTACTTTTTTTGAAACCTTTATATGCTACCTTGGGTAGTCTTGAAAATAAAAATCTTGGGGTCCAGAAGGCACTCAGAATTTTTCTGTGCTTAACTTAATCCTTCCTTCAGAATTCCAAATAGCTTTCTGTGTCTTAAAAGCACACACAATCATGAGATAATATTATAATGTATTTCAGTAACCCTCTCTTTCAGTTTATTCCATTTCCCAAAACAGTATTGTAAAAAAGCTAGTTTCTTAGTACAAAACTTGCTTCTAAAACTACATTTTATCTTATAGAAAATATACATAGCTCATAAATTTTCCAAGTGGAAAGCAAAAAATAAAGAAGAGCATTAAGTTAAACATTTTGAAGATACTTAATTGCTACTCTAGTTAGGTGATTTTTGTTTCCACTGGGGAATTGCAGGATTTGTAATAATTTATATACTTAGTATATTTTAGGAATGTTAGATACAGTGTGTGTGTGTATGTGTGAGTGTGTGTGTGTGTGTATAAATATATACATATACATATACATATACATATACATAGACTTTAATAGGTAGTTTCACTCTTTTTCTGTGTTGATGTTCAAGCAGCAGCATTATCAGAAACGGACATGCTCCAGGTGACAATGAATATTTACAAAGACATAGAATATGCAACTCTGCAATTTACTCTGAATTTTTCAAATGGATATCTGAAGGGCATTTGCTATTTGATGACCTGAAATTCACAAGATATAAGTAAGCTCAAATTGGCAATCTCTTAAATTTGGTAGGAAGTGAACAATCCATCCATTCAATCATTCACTCACTCATATACTCTTTAATTCAAGCATACTATATTTTATTCTGGATCTTTTCTGTGCCAGTCACTAAGTGAGGTGCTGAGGCTATGAAGTCTCCTGAAACTAGACTGAGTCTTGAGGAGCTTGCAATATTGAGGGGGAAGACAGATGTGACTGCATGAGGCAGTGTTAGACCATTTGTTTGCCTGAGCTTGGTTGCAATCCAGGGTCAGCAGACATTCCCTTCTTTAACTGAATGGTTTTCCTGTCCCCAAAATATGTTGGTCTCAGCCTATAGAGGGTTATGTCTTGATTTTATAACATTCTCTTTACACAGTCATATGGCATTTAAAATTTTTATAAAACACAATTCTGTGGCTTTAGATGTGAAAAGTACATGATCTTTGTTATTAGCTATACATGTCTGTGTAAGAGCTTTGGCTTGTTCTTATAGAGATTTTCCTTAAACTATTAAATCCCTTTCACTATTTTTGTTTTACTCCTTGTATCTATTATGTCTATCCATTTATCTATTTATAAAATGCATACACATTTATTTTCCTCATATTTATACACTATAAATCCATGTAAGCTTTTGTGGGAGTAGAGGATATACTGTGTTTAATGTCAGCCATAACCAGAAAATTTACACTTTGCATTCACTTCATAGGGAATCATCTAAAATCTTGAGATACACTTATTTTAATCTTATATGTTACCTGTGGTCCTAAACATAATCTTCTTGGGAAATTTAATACTATCACATGTAAAATACAGACTATTAATTGGTGATGTCTTACTGCATGTGGAAATGAATTCACCAATAATAGTTTAAACTAAAAGAGTATTATTTGATGACACATAACTGGAAAATGCAAGGATGGAACTGGTTTCAAATGAAGCTTGATTCAGGGTCTAAATGGTGTTATCTCTATTCTCTTCTTTGTACTAAAATGGGGGTAAGGTGTGCAATTTGGTGATTATTTTAGGTTAATAAAGGCCTTGCCTACTTCTTGAGCTGAGTGAACTTGTCCCCCCACCCCCCCAAAAAAACAAACTATAAGGATTGAAAGTAGGAGACAAGTGGTTCAACTTATCAGGAAAACTGATTGTTTGATACTGACAAGCAAAAATGACATTGCATAATTTCGTACCAATTTAGCAGCTTTCTCTACATGTTTTTCTATTAAGTTAGTGGAATGACAAGCCAAATTCTACCTATTGTACTTGTTCTTTAGAGGGAGGTACAACAGAGTTTCTCACCTAATGTATGAAAATCTTATAGGTTAGTTAGACTTACAGTTATCCTTAGTCAATTGACACATTTTCTGTAGCAGAAAATGTCAAAAGGAAAAACAAAACAAAACATAGTCTTTTTCTTTGATATATTTCATTACAAAAGTTAAAGAACATTCATTTAGGGTAAAACTCATGTAAGTTAGGTCATGTTTTTAGAAAAGACAGATGCTATGACTTTCTTTTGCAATCAGTACTAGAATTGCTTCCAAAATCCATTGAGAACAATGATCTGTAATGTTTTCTGCATTTGCCAAAGCCCTAAGGAATCTTTTGAGTATTGAAAGACATTAGAGAGTTTTTCAGTCCTTAAGACATATAACTATGCGGTACAGTATGTAATCACAAAATTCCAAGATCCAGAAAGTATTTTTACCTCTATCAAATTGTTTTGGGTCTTTCACTTACTCAAGTATTTATTAGGTGCTTAGAGAAACTGGTTCTCTGTTAGGTGCTTGAGGTATAGAGGTCTCTGTTTTCGTGGTGCATATATGCTATGGAAAGAGACAATAAAAAGGTAATTTCAGAGAAACAAATGTTATGCAGAAAGTAAATTGGGGTAATGTCAACAGAGAGTAAGTGGATAGGAAATACTAATTTATAATATAATAGGTGTTCATAAAATGTTTCTCCTAGGTGATATCTGAGTCAGTATTTGAATAATGAAAAGTAGTCAACCATGTAAAATCTGGGAATTAATATCCCCGGATATATTTCACTGTAAATAAATATAATGCCCGAGAATGAGGTAATATACTGGATACAGGCTATACACTTCTGTTTAGCCATTAACATTTTATTTGAAAATTTGATTTAGGAAAAAAATTCATACATTGACAGTTTATGTTGTTTTAAAAAATGTTAGTATATTAAAGTCACTTGAATGAACATTAGTATGAGATAGCTGATGATGTTTACAATTAACAGTAGAGGATTAATTCTTCATACTGTGATATAAATTTATTGTTCCAAACTATGGTCTAGGTGTCTATGAAGGTTAAGCTGGTATGTCTCAATCAGTGTCTCCTGCTTACTAAACAGCAAATTCTCAAATACCTCTACCGATTTGTCAGCTTTCTTTACTTCAGATATTCTGGAAAAGTTTTAGCTGTTTTAATAACTTTTAGAGACCTTGAGAAATATAAATTAAACTGGCTTAAAAGAAACACATATCCCCTTTAACTTGCTCTGACTGTTAGTTTTAATTTAAGTCTGATTTTATATATAATGAAAGAGATGACTTGGCTGTTAAGTTTAAGATAGGAAAAGGATGTTAGTATATTCCAATGGCAAAATCCAAATAATTCTCACCAGTCCACTCTAAAGAAATTTTTAGAACATTAAGAGATACATTGGCATTTGCCTTTGTGGCATTATGTCTAGGCAATCAGTGATTAGATTGCTTTTTCTTAATATGCTGAAAAATCTCTAAATACTCAAAAAATCAGAGTGGAAAAAGTCAGAGAAGTAGCATACTTCAACTGGCAATTAGATGCAAACATGGAAATTTTTTTTCAATATTTTCTCTTGAAAATTGTGGTATAGAAAGTATCAAGGTGCTATTATTAAATCATAAAGCTAACAATATATGTAAATTAGGACATGATGTAGTTGACTCTGATATGACAACTTTAATTCTTTTTATTTCCTTCAGTTCTCAAAATATTAATTTCATTTTAAAGAAGAAACTAAGATTCAAAGGCTACACAAAGTGATTGTGGGAGGTTGACTAATCTTTAGGCAGACCCAAATATAATCAGGTCCTAAACCATGTAGAAACTGTAAAAGACAAGGGAACAGATTGTCCTCTGGAACCTCCAGAGGGGTGTAGAGCTGCTGATTTGTTTGGGTCCAACAAAAATGATTTCAGACTTCAGATCTTAATGAACAATGTGTTCCTCTAAGCCACAAAGTTTGCAGTCATTTGTTGATGTAGCTATAGGAAATTAATGCAGCCAAAATAGTAAACATGTTGAATTTCAGATTAGAACCAATCTGTCCCACTCTTTTTTTCCCCCCTAATGTACAACTTGGTTATGTTGCTTTCTAGAAGGGTCTTTATAGTGGCAAATTTGTAGCAATTGACCAGGTAAATTCTTCATTTGAATCTGTAATTTCATGAGAATATCTTAATTCATAGATCTAGTAAAAACATTGCCTCCTCCTCCAAAATGGAATTACTTATACATGACATGTTTTAAAAGATGGAACCCAAGCCTTAGCAAATTAGTGACACTAATCATCTCCTTAGATTGGTTTTCTTGAGGAGATTTTAGAGGACATAGAAACTTTAATTTGTTAGGCAGGCATAGTTTCTCAGGTACTTAATTTTTCTTGAATAAATATGGCCTAACATTTTGTATATAAAATAAGAAGCTTAGTGGCATAATCATTCCACCAATATCCATTGCTCTGTTGTATTTCAGAATAGATGAGAAGTTGTGAAGCATATTTTACTACTTTGGAAAATATTAGGATCTCTTTTAAGGGGTAATGACCTTGTTTCTGGGAGAGGGAGTGACAAAACAACACAGAACACCTCACAGCGTAAAAAGATCTACGTACTGATCAGAATCCAGAAAAGCAAGAGTAAAATAGGATTTCAGGCTGAAGAGCAGTGGTAAGATTTGGTGAATAGATGGGGTGGACTGTTAGAAATGGTAGCGTGGAATAAAAGGCATGAGGGTTAGGAATGAAGAATCCGAAATTGAGAACTCATTAGGAGCAAAGACTGTGTTTTATGACTAAAAAAAAAAAAAATGCAATGCTTGTAATATGCCAAGGACTTTTAAAGCAAAATTTTATGGTGAATAGTCAAAACTGAAATGGTATTATGTTTGAATAAGCAGCAATGATAAAGTTGAACACAAAAATGTGAGATGAGTAAGTTTCTTCTGCTTCAGGTCAATTTTGTTTGGTCCCAGAGACTGAGGTCAAACTGAGCTTGTGGTGATACTTAAGGACACTATTCTCATGTGAAAGGCAAGTTGTAATTTTAAAGGTCAGGAATGTGGCTGGTTCAGAAATTCTATGTTGTTTTACTGCACCAAGACATGGTAAAGGTATGAAAAATGTACTGAATACACGGATAGTTTAGTTTTATAATCCAAACTATAAACTTTCAATATAAAACTCAAGGTCTTACTACTTCTTCAAAACTTGTAAAGCAAGGACCTGATGTGCTTTATCAACTGTCAGAAAGCCTGTGTGTAGGAATATTAACAGGGGTGTCCAAACTTTTGGACTTCCTGGGCTACATTGGAAAAAAAGAGTTGTCTTGGGCCACACATAGTATACACTTATGCTAATGATAGCTGATAAATTAAAAAAAAAAAGAAAGAAAAAAGAAAAAAGAAAGATTGCAAAAAAGAATCTCATATTTTAAGAAAGTTTACACATTTGTGTTGGGCTGCATTCAAAGCCATCCTGGGCTACATGCAGCCTGCAGGATGCAGGTTGGAAAAGCTTGCCAGTGACTAAATGAAGGAAAGTGGCATGAGTAAGGTTAAAAAGATAGTCAAAGAGGCAAATCATTTAGGCTCCATAGACCATGGGAAAGCGTTTGGACATTATTCTACATACAAATGGAAGCCACTGGAGAATGTCGGTAGCATAGGTATTAATATAGTACATAACCACATTCTTAAAGGTCAGTTCAACCATTCTATGAAAAATAAATTGAAGGAGATGAGAGTGAAAGAAGAAACCTATTAGGAAGCTATTGCAGTATTCTAAATGGAAAATGTTGATGACAGAGGTGATAGGTGTGGAGTGAAAGAAAAAAATTTTGTCATATATACAGGGCCCAGCAGAATTAACATCCTGGCAGAATTAACACCCCTTTTTTATGAACTGAACTCTATACCAAATCTTTTATTACAAAATCATAAGCATGTATTTCTATAACATAACAATATCACACTCAGGCACACCATATGACATTTTAGGTGAAATGTTCAAATAGCTGCCCATCTCGTGCAAGACAAAGCAACCCCTACCACATTATGGTGTTACTTCTGCTAGACTCTGTATTTTAATTTGAAGTACCAGAATTTACTACTGACAAATTAGATGTATGTGTTTGTATGAGATGAAATAATTCTGATTAAAATAATTGGGTGTCATGTCTAGGAATTCATTAAGATGTAAAAGATTACAGGAGAAACAGGATTATTAACTGACCAACTTTTGGAGAGAAAAGAGGAAGAAGAATCAAGGGCCAGTTTTTCTAAATTTGTCTTACTTGTGAGACATTTCAGTGGAAATACCAAGTAATCAAGGAGATGTATAAGATGTTCAGTGAGATGTATATTTGGAAATCATTATCCTCCATATGGTATTTAAAGCTTTCTGAATATATAAAATAACCAAAGGAGCAGATATAGCAGGAAGAAAATAGAGCCTGCAAGAAATCCCAAATAATCCCTCTGATGCAAACTGAGAAAGAAAACCAAATAAAACAGGAAAAAAGAGGGAGACATCATAGAACTGGAGGAATAGGTATTTTAAGAAGAATTCAGTGGTCAAATGTAGAACGTGAGGAGAGTTTGCTTAAGATGAAGTGAAAAATGTCCACTGTAATTGTTTGAAGGACATTTGTTAATCGTGTTGAAAATGAAGTTTCAATGGAATATGGAGTTCACAAGCCACATTGAAGTACCGTAGGTAAAAGAGTGACTGTGAAGTACTAGAAAATGTACATAAGATATTGTTGGGGAGTTTTACTTAGAAGGAACATAGAAATTGAATGATGACTGAAAAAATATATGTTGGTTAAGAAAATATGTGTTTTCAAGTTTGGAGGGGAAGCCGGGATGGCTCAGTGGGTTATGTGCTCACTTTGCAGTGCTGGGACTGAGGATCGAATCCCGGCCCCGGCCCGTGCGAACCCATATGCTGAACTGGGAAGTGCCCCCAGTTCAGTTCTCTCTCTGTCTCTCTATCTCTCTCTCTCCTTCTCTCTCTCTGTCATAAACAATAAAAAAAAATAAAAAAAAAAACGTTTGGAGATATTATAAATTGCTTATGTATTGAAGGAACAAATTGGTAGAGAAGGAGGGATTGATGATGTGGAAAATAAGGAGCTATACATGGAAGAGGAAAGACATTGAAAAGGCAAGAGTGATATAGTTCTGGATCTAGATCATACATGGGGAGTTGTTCTTTAAACAAATAGACAGACAAACCAACAGACAAACACAAACAAAAAAAAAAGTAGTTTTTCTTCTATCACAGAAGAGAGACAACAGAATCTAAGCACACACAGGTAGATTTTATGATTTAAAGGTACATTTTTCCCATTTGACTATTTCTATTTTCTTATTTAGTTGTCAAGAATAGCCATCAGCTTATTTAAGGAAAGGAAGGTAGGGCTATAGAAGGTTATTAGAGAGCGTTTATTAGCTGAAATATCTACAGCTACTTTGTATCATGTTCCAAGCAAAATGCTTTTGGAGTTAAAATATCTTCACCTGCTTTGTGTTTTTAAAAAGATTTTATTGTAACTTCCTTTCCATCTAAATACTTCTTTAGAGCTTTTCAATAAACTCTCAAGTCAGCTACTGAACTACATGTACTAAAACCTGATAAACTTGGGAAACTGAAACTCTTGATCATTACAATGATACCCCAAGACGTATTGGTCAAAGCATTTACTAAAGAGACTATTTTTCTAAGTGATAGCATTGAAAGAAAATCGTTTAGGCATTTTCAGTTTACAACATGACAAGTCTTGAATTTAAAAATTAAAGCTTATTCTTAGTGCTATGGAAAATCCTATTGTTTTGTCAAAACATTGTCTAGTGTAGTAACAGTGTTTATGTTTATTTGAAAATTGAATTCAAAGTTTATTTTCATGATTAACATGTATCTTCATTTTTACAGAATTATCTGCACAACATACACAAATTGCCTTTTAATATTTAATGCTCTATTTATACATTAAAGTCAATATTTTAAGATTATATGAAACGTATACTCATTTAAAAATAGAAAATGTGTTTCACAAAAAACGTGTACTCTATTTTTTGCAGTCATTTTGAATGACTCTTTGGGTACAAATGGACAATTATATTCTATATGAAAGAATTCAAAGGTTACAATTAGGTGGGAAATCCAGAGTCTGCCCTTCAGAAAGGCGGAGTGGCAAGACTAATAGGCAATGTTCCAGTGTTGGTAAGGAACAGACACGCTTTTGCTTTCAAAAAAGTTTATAGATGTTTGAGAAGCAAGAATTCAAGAAACCCAGAAGTGTGTTCTGTACTTACTTCATCACCTATACATAGTCAGCTCCAACTTATAACTGCTCCATAATTAAATTAAAAAATTAAGATAACTTTGGGGAAAAAATACTACCTCATTAAATTTCTGCAAATTCTGAATTGGAGGGCATTTGGAGGACTCCATAACACAAGGAGTCAGGCAGAGGAGTTTTCTGGAATTATAACCATCCATTCCCATTGTGGTCTGAGATGATTTAGGTAATAAATAAAGAATTTATACAAACAAGAAGGAGATGTACCTTTTGCCATGATTTCTCAAGGCTATCCTTCAATATGCTTTGTTAGGCTTCTTATAAAAAAAGGCTGTGGGGGATGCTGGGATGGCTTAGTGAGTTGAGCGCTTATCTTGCAGCCCCAGGGTCCAAGGATCAAATCCTATCCCTAACCTGTGTGGACGCATATGCTGAGCTGGGGAGGTGCCCCCAGGTCAGTTCTTGCCAGGGCCCATGCAGAAGGCACTGGCCCAGGTCCTGCTCTGTGCAGCCCCGCACCCACCTGTGGAGTGAAACTATGTTGAAAACTAATGACATACAACTATGGAGACTGCTTTGGGCCCTCCCCCCTCTCTCTGTCTCTCTCTGTCTCTTTCTCTCTGTGTCAAAAAACAAACAAACAAACAAACAAACAAACAAAAAACCAATAAAAGTGAATCTTTAAAAAATAAAAAAGGGAAGTCAGGATGGCTCAGTGGGTTAAGCACTTGCTTTGCAGCTCTGGGGTCCAAGGAAGTCAAATATCAACCCTGGCCCGTGCAGACTTGTATGCTGAACTGGGGTGTGCCTTCCATGCGGGAAGCCCCTAGTTTGGTTATCATCCCCCAATTCAGCCCCTAGCTCGAAGGGGAGTGCCTCTGGTGCGGGAGGCCCCCATCCTAGTTTCCGCCCTGAGTGGCTCCCGCCCACCTGTGTGGAATGAAACCATGTTGAAAACTGATGACGTACAACTGTGGAGACTGCTCTGGGCTTTCCCCCTTCTCTCTGTCTCTGTCAAAAATAATAAAATAAATCTTAAAAAAAAAATGGCTGTGGGGAATGCTGGGATGGGTCAGTGGGTTGAGTGCTCGCCTTGCAGGTCTGAGGATTGAGTCCTGGGCCCAGCCTGTGCAGACCCATATGCTGAACTGGGATGTGCTTCCCAAGTAGGAGGTCCCTATTGCAGTTCTTGCCAGGGCAAGCTTCCCATGTGGGAGGCCCCCAGCTCTTCCTGCTCTGTGTGGCCCCACTCCCACCAGTGTGGAACAAAACTATGTCAAGAACTAATGATATACAACTATGGAGACTGCTCTGGGCCATCCCCCTTTTCTCCCTGTCTCTCTGTCAAAACAACAAAATAAAATCTATAAAAATATAAATTTAAAAAATGGCTGTGGAAAATTTTTCAGAGCAAATTTGGGAATTCCTCAAACCTAAGGAACCTGAATATCTGCTTTAACAAGTTGAATTCCTAATCAGAGTCTCTCCAGTTACTCCAATCCTGAAAAAATAAGTAAACATATAAACTGACTGTGACTTATCTTGAAAAATACATTTATCATCTTATGTTCAAATTCCACCTAAAGTATCCTATATACTGACAAATATAAAACATAAAAAAAATTTTTTTTATAACTAATTGGGTTAAATGCCTCAGATTATTATGTAAAACTACACACACATAAAACATACATTATATATGATTATATATAAATATATAAATATAATATATGCATAATGTATGTGCATATATATATATATATCCTCCTTAAACATTATGTTGCATTGTTATTGACACAATTCTCAGTTTTGTAACACAAGGTATGACAATTAAGTTTGCAAACATCCTAGAAAACGTGCTACATACTTCATTTCTGAATATCAGTATGGTCACCTTCGAAGTACTCCCCCTTGAGAAACTATGTACTGATGCCAGCACCTAGCTCACCCTTCAAAGAAATTTTGAAACTCTTCTTCTATAATGGCCATTAAAGCCATTGTCATATGACCCTTGATGTCCTGAATGTCATCAAAATGTCTTTCTTTTGATATTTCCTTGGGGGCCAGATCAGTTGAGTAGGGAGGGTTTTCCAATACAGTTATTTGTTTACTGGCTAAACCTCCTTTACAGACAGAGACACTTGAGCTGGTGAATTGTCTTGATGCAAGAGCCTTGAGTAGGTGAAAAGTTCATGTTGACTAGTCTCTTTTTCACACAGCCTTTTTAGCACTTCTAAATTGTCAACTTAATTTACTGTTCAGTTGGTACAAAAACATAATGAACAGTCCCTTTAGCATCAAAAAAGGTGAGCAACATGGCTTGGCTTTTGATTTGGCGTGAAGAAGTGTTTTTGGTCATGGAGATTGGCTGATTTGAACTATGGACTTTGACACTATGTTTCAGAGTTGTATTGGTATACCCAATTTAATCATTTGTGATAACATGGCTCAAAACATCATCTTGACTCTCCAAAAGGTTTTGGAAAACTGACTCTCCTTTGGTTTTGTTCATCAGTGAGCTTCTTAGGGAAGCATTTTTGTACACACCTTTCTCATGCCAAGATTTTCAGTGAAGACTTTCTTAACTATTATTTTATCAAGGTTTACTTGGTCTGCTATGCTTCTCACAGTCAGGTGATGATTGTGACACACAATTTGACAAATTTTGAAATGGTTTCATTAGTTCTGGTCATTACTGGCTGCCCTGACTTCTCTTCATCAGTGACAATTTCCCTCTCCTCAGAAAAATGTTTAATGCATTTGTACACTGCCTTTATCTTCATGGCATTATCCCCATCAAGTTGGACTAACATGTCCCTGATTTCATTTCCACTCTTGCTAACTTTAACAAGAATTTTTTTTTTTAAATAAGGCATGTGAGTCTTTAAAATTTATTTTTATTGTTTTTTTTTTTGACAGAGAGAATGGGGAGGGCCCAGAGCAGTCTCCATGGTTGATAGCATTAGTTTTCCATATAGTTTCACTCTATAGGTGGGTGCAGGGCTGCATAGGGCAGGAACTGGGCCAGGAGCCTCCCGCATAGGCCCTGGCAATAACTAAACTGGGGCACACCCCAGTTCAGCATGTGGGTCCACATGGGCTGGGCCCGGGATTTGATCCTCAGGCTCCAGGGCTACAAAGTGAGTGCTCAACCTGCTGAGCCATCCCAGCTTCCCCTAACAAAAAATTTAATGTTTGTTTATTGCTCTAAATTAAGCTCTGACATTCTTGTGACAACACACAAAAGCATGCAACAATAATGAATACCACTCTGCAAGACACTGCCACATGTCAACATGAACACAGCTGTGAGACATTCATACATCAAAGTTATGAAACATTATGGAGTTTTTTGTTTGTTTGTTTGTTTTTTATTATGGTGCTGCCAATGTATGTGCATGGTGGAAAGTTCATGAAATTAATTGCCAGACTTCATATATTTTAACCTAGATGAAGTTTTGCCTTATTCTTTGGTTGTTGATATTTCCTAATAACTCATAAAATGTTCCTAGTAACTCTCTTGCTTAATATAAAACAATGGTACTCAACTGCATTTGGCATTTATCCCATTACAGAGGAAACTCCCACCAGTAACATTCTTTGGTAATGACAGTGATTCATTTAGTATTTGAAAAATGACTGTTCTCCAGACAGAAATATTAGCAATCCTGGAAATTGTGATTCACATATATTGAACAACATGCACATTTTTCTCCTTCACATCCTTACAACTTCTGATATACATTATTTAAACTAAAATGTATTACTAGAATGTATTAGAAGTATTATGATATGCTAGAAAGTATTATTTAATATAAAGATAGGCAAAAGAGGAAAAATAGAAGAACAAAAAAGCATGAAGCACATAGAAAACACAAAACAGAAAAGGGGATGTAAATGAAAACACATTAATAATCATATTAAATATAAAAGGATAGAAAATTTAATCAAAATGCACAGATCTTCATATTGCGTTAAAAAAATAATAACCTTTTATACTCTATCAATAGGGGACACAATTCAGATTCAAAGATACAAATAAAAGATAAAAAAACTGTATCACTGAAATAACAATCACAACTAAATTGGAATGACTATACTAATCAGAGACAATAGACTTTAAGACAAAATATATAACTGGAGACAGAATTATTTTTAAAAATAAAAAGGGTCAATCTATCAGGCAGATCTAACAATCATAAAGAAATACATGGTGGCCTAAAAGGTCTGTAGTATAGCTTATTTGCATTTCATTACTTTGTTTATTACACTTACGTTTGTTTAACACTGTTTAATCTTGTAAGTGTTCAAAATGTCTTCATCAGTGTTGCAACATTCCTTGAACCTGATCAGTACACTGTGACACACAGTATGACACAATTCTGTTCTGTTATGAATGTAATTTATTCAACTGTGTATCTACTTTGGAGCCACCCTCTATGTGCATAACATCACAACCTCCAAATGCATAAAAACTGATAAAGTTGTGAAGGAGAAATAGAAAAGTGAGTATAACAGTTGGTATTTCAGTACCCCATTTCCAGTAGTGGATATGTGTAACAGTAGGGCAGAAGATAATAAGGAAATTGAACACTTGAACATTACATATCAGCCAGACCTAAAAGACATCTATAGAATATGCCACTCAATAGGAGACTACATAATTTTCTTAAATCAACATGGGACATACTCCAGGACAGACCATATTCTGTGACATATAACAAGTTTTGACAAATATAAACTTATTTAAATCATACAAGGTATGTTTTCCAACCAAAATGGAATTAAATTAGACACAAATTACAAAGAAAATTTAGGATGTTACATACTAATATGTAAAAGTTAAACAGTACATACCTAAATAATCAATGGGACAGGAGAATCTAAACTAGAAATCTATTTGAAATTAATGGAAAATAAAACCCAACTTCCCCAAATTAACAGGATACAGCTAAATCAGTGTTCATAGATAATATTCTGTAGCTATAAACATCTATGTTAAAAAGAGGGAAGATTTCAAATCAGTACTTAAATATTTAGTATCACTTTTAATAAAATAGAAAAAAAAGAGTAAACTAAACTCAAATCAAGCAGGAGAAAGAAGATAGTAAAAACTAAAGCAGAGGTGAATAAAATCATAATAGAACAATAGAGAAAATAAACAAAACCAGTAGATAAAATAAACTACACTAAAATTACAAATAGAAGAACACTAGAGAAAATAAATAGTAGAGAAAAAATAAACAAACCGAATACACTTTGGCAGAACCAAGAAAAAAAAATGATTTAAATTACTAAATCAGGATTTTAAGAAGGGTCACCACTGCTCATCTTACATAAAATATTGTAAGATTAATACTATGAACAATTGTACGCCAACATACTAGTTTATTTCAATAAAATGTGAGAATTTCTATAAAGGCACAAATCACTAAAATTGACTTATGAAGAAATGCAACTATGATTGGGGCTATATTAAGAGGGAAAATTATTAAGTACAAATTTCCTACAAAGAAAATGACAAGTGTACTTGTGGATTCTGCCAAATATTCAATAAAGAAATAGTAAAAATTCTTTACAAATTCTTCAAAAAAAACAGAAGAGAAGGGAATGCAAATCAGCTTGGTCTAGACTATTGTAATAGCTATTCTGGGTCTTTTGCCTTTCTGTGTAAAGTTCAGAATCATTTTGTCAATACACATATACTCACTGGATTTTGATATGTACTGCATTTAATCTGTAGATTTGGTTGGAAAGAACTGACATGTTAATAATATTGAGTCTTCCTATCCATGACATGTAATGGTTCTTCATTTATTAAAATCTTCAAGTTCTTTAATTTGAAATTTAGTTTTTCATATATAAATATTGCATCCATTTTGTTTGCTTTATACCTAAGTATTTCTTTCTTTCTTTTT
>PVKE010036193.1:0-16518 GCA_004027555.1 Craseonycteris thonglongyai | reverse complement strand
AAAATGAAATATAACAAAGAAATGTTAGCTAAAATCATTCAGACTGGAGAGAGTGGTCAGATTTCTGATGTGGATAGTAACTATTTCATGGACAATTAAAAAAGAAGATGGTACCTACTGTCCTCTGAACAGAAAATATTTAAGCTAAAAGATAAAGTACAAAAATTAGCAAAATGGGTGCCCTATATTCTCAATTAGCAACTTTGGGGTGTTTCTTTTCCTGGAAAGCAACTTGAAGAGTTACTCTGTGTTCCTGGGATTTTGTACTTCCTCATTCCATCATTCAGAATATATTTACTGGTTATCACTTGTGCTTACCTAGACATTGAGCATATAGAGATGAGTAAAAATAGACAAGGGTTTGCCATCATGGGGATTATATTGAGAGGAGAGAGGAACAGAAAAGAAAATGAATATAATTTTATATATGCAGAACAGGGTGCTGCAACTAACTGCCAGTGAGTGTGTGAGTGTGTGTGTGTGTGTGTGTGTGTGTGTGTGTGTGAGAGAGAGAGAGAGAGAGAGAGAGAGAGAGAGAAAGAGAGAGAGAGATATGGTTACAGATAGGTATTTAGGAAAGACCTCTCTGAGGAAGTCATGGTGGGCTGAAACTTAAAGTATAAGCAGGTAATGACTCTGTAAAAAGATGAGAGAGGAAACAACATACAAAAAGACTTGGAGTTATCCCATTAGTCTGCAATCCTCAGTCTCCAAAATACCATGTTTACTTAGTCTTAAAACAAAAAAACAAAACAAAACAACAAAACACTACATGTATCCACTGATTAAATATAAAAAGATATAAAGCTTTGACATTTTTCCCAAATGAAAACTAGTGACCATTCCCCCCCAAATTGAGATTGGACAATAGGAGTTAATACTTTATCAAGTCAAACATTTAGGAGTTGTTACTAATCATATCACACCAGGTCTTACAGGCAGGAAATGCTAGAACAAAGATTTGAAGATTCATTTTTTCATTTTATTTCTTTATTTTTTAGCTTTACTTTATTGTTTTTGACAGAGAGAGACAGAAAGAGACAGAGAGAAAGGGGAGAGGCCAGAGCAGTCTCCACAGATGTACGTCATCAGCTTTTGACATAGTTTCATTCTATAGGTGGGCATGGGGCGGGGCAAGGCAGGAACTGGGCAGGGGTCCTACGACATGGTCGGGTGAAAGTTGAATCGAACTGGGGTGGGAAGCACACCTCAGTTCAGCATATGGGTCTGCCTGTGAACAGGACCAGGACCAGGACCAGGACTGGGACTCGATCCTCGGACCCCAGGGCTGCAATGCAAGCATTCAACCCACTGAGCCATTGCTGCTTCCCTCACTTTTTCATGCTGATTTAAGCAGAAGTGGATAGTTGAATACAGTATGAAACATTTTTGATGGTAGTTAAAGAATGAGACTCCAGAACAAGATTACCTGCGTTTGGGTCCTGGCTGTACTATTTACAAGTTCTGTGATTTTCAGCAATTTATTTCCATTCAGTCTGAACTTGAACATCCCCATCCATAAATCAAGTCTAATAGCAGTACCCACTTCATAAAATTGCTATAATGATTACTTGCATTCATATTTGTAAAGCACATAGAACAGTGCCTGAAACACATATTATTAGATAATTATTTCTTAAATTAAAAAATAATTTTTATTTATGGATAATCTGAGCTAACTGTTGATGTAAACTCTAAGAAAATCTTTATAATACATCTACAGGAGAATCACTGAGTATATAATGAATTAAAATTCCATAAATGCATATTTATAATTTCATGAGTTGAATGAGTTTCTTCTTGGATTGCCTATGAAAGGTATGCCAGGTAAATTGTTAGTATAACAAATTTTGTCATGGTTGTTGAAGTTTATTAAAGGTATTACATTTTTATTTTTTTTGCACATTTTATGTATTAATTATTACTTTTATTTTGTCATGTATTTATGAGATAATATTCTATAAAATATTACTTAATATTAATATTTATCTGGAAAATGTCATGTGAATGTATTTAAAATACACATATAGATATGCTGGGATAGCTTAGCAGTTGAGCACTTGCCTCTCAATTGTAAGGCCTCATATTTGATTACTGGCCTCAGCCCATGCGAACCTTGTATACTGAACTGTGGCACAAATGGTAACCACCGAGATAACTCAGTGGTGAAGGTTCTCATCTCCTGTGTGGGAAGACCTTTGTTCAGTTCCCACCTTGTGCAATTTCATATCCACCATGTCATATCATGAGTTATACATCATTTGTTGTGAAACCATGTCACAATGAATGATGTACAACTATGGAGACTGCTCTGGGCCTCCCTCCTTCTCTCTCTCTCTCTCAGCATCTCTCAAACAATAAAAATTAAAATAAATACTTAAAAATAATGAAAATAAAACAAAATACACAGAATTTATATATGACAATGTAACCTTATTTTCTCCTATTTAATTCCTTCTCATTCCATGTTTTATGTATAATAAAACTAAAACCAAGATACATCAAGTAAGCAATTTCCAGTGTTGTATGTATTCCAAATAAAAATGAGACCCTTAAGATCTCTTCTTCCTTCTTACCCAACCCTGCACACAACACAAACCTTATAGATTTTTTTTTTAAGTATTGAGAAGTACTGCCTGTGACATACAAGATCTGACAATTAAGTTCATGAACTCATGTTAGAAAAAGTGCGACATACCTCATAGCTGAATATCACTATAGTCACTTTCAAAGCACTCCCTTTGGGAAGCTATACACTAACAAATGCAATTAGTCCTCCCTTCAAAGCAATTTTGAAACCCTTTCTAGAATGACCATGAAAGACATCATTGTATTACCCTCGATGTCCTGAATATCATCAAAATATCTTCCTTCCAATACTTCCTTTTTCTTCAGGTAATGTAAAAGTTATTGGGGGCCAAATCAGGTAACTTGGGAGAATCTTCCAATACAGTTATTTGTTTTATTGGTTTAAAACTCTCTCACAGAGAGTGCCATGTGAGCTGGTACATTGTCGTGATGGAAGAGCCATGCATGAATTGGTGAAAAGTTCATGTTGGTTTCATCTAACTTTTTCATGCAGTCATTTCAGCAATTTCAAAATAAACTTGGTTGACAAGTTAATAATGATTAATCCCTCTGATATAAAAAAATGTTAGCAACACTGTTTTGATTCTTAGTTTGTTCTGACAGATATCTTTGGTCATGGAGAATTGGCTGACTTTCATTATGCACTTTGATGCTCTATTTTAGGGTTGTGTCGGTACACCCATGTTTCACCACCAGTGATGATATGGCCCAAAACATCATCTTGCTTTTCCAAAAGGTCTTAGTAAACATCAACACTACTTTGCTTTTGTTCATCAGTGAGCTCCTTTGGGACCAGTTTTGCACTCACCCTTCCCGTATCAAGGATTTCAGTCAAGATTTTCCTATTCATCTATTCATGTTTACTTGTTCTGTGGTTTTCAGAGTCAGCCAATGATTTTGCACACAATTAGAGAATTTTTTGCAATGTTTCCATTAGTTCTGCTCTTTACTGGCTGCCCAGAACTCTCTTCATCAGTGACTCTTTCTCTCACTTCAGGGGAAATAAAATATTTAATCCATTTGTACATTGCTGTTTCCTTCATGGCATTATTCCTGTAAACCTGGACTAACATGTTCTTGATTTCACTTGCACTCTTGCCAAGTTTAACAAAAAAATTAATGTTTCTCCTTTGTTCTAATTGAATTTCCAACGTTCTCATGAGGGCACACAAAAACATGCAACAGCAATAATGAACACCACTCAGTAAGACACCACTATACATTGACACAAACACAGTTGTGAGACACTGATATATCAAGGTTATAAAACTTTACTGAGTTGTTTGTACAGTGCTGCTAATGTAAGCACACAGTGTCAAGTTCATGAACTTAATTGTCAGGCCTCATATGCCTCATGAAACTCAGACCCTCTCTTAATGTCAAATATTTATGCTCCACTGTCAGTGCCTTAAATTAGGAAGCATCTAAACATATCTCATCATTCATCATGGAATATTTATTTATTTATTTTCAGACATATGAAGCTGACATACAGCATTGCCGTATGCAGTGATCACACTGTTCTTCCTCCCTAATATTGTGACCAATTGATTCTGACATTTGTGTGATTACTTTTCTTTCTCTGTTTCTCAGATATAATAACACCCTTACAAAGCAAAAAATATCAGGATGTATCAGGTCTTAAAATATAATTATTGATACTTGCTTTCTAAGCAAGCCATTAGGTAACGATTAGTGAGAAGTCCTACCAAGCTATGCCTGTAAACTTTGCTCATGTGTCCTATCTATAATGGCATTGTCTTCTGTCTCAATTTATGAGGCATATTTTAATTTTAGTACTATCTTGCATATCAAATCAAATCCATAACCATGTGTGGGCTTCCAGAGATGGTGACAGGTGTCACCGTTCAAGTGTTTGTAACTCCTCAAACAAGCTTCTTCACACTGAGTCATCTGCCTTCCTAAAACTCAAAATATATTCAGATTTTTCTCCCTAATTCTTTTTTAATATATTTTTATTTTTGACAGAGAGAGAGAGACAGATACAGAGACAGAGACAGAGAGAGAACTGAACTGGGGGAGCTCCCAGTTCAGCATATGGTTCTGCACGGGCTGAGGCCGGGATTCGATCCTCGGTCCCCGGCGCTGCAAAATGAGCGCTTAACCCGCTGAGCCATCCGGCTTCCCCATCTCCCTAATTCTTGATAAATTTAAACTAAGAAAAAACTGCTTGTTAATCCACTGTAACTAGATACACTAAGAGGCAATGCATGCAAAAGACACCTTGTACATATAGGGTCATGGATGTCATCTTTGTGACCTGAGGAATTTGTCATGCAAAAAAATAACCTCTGGTATTAACAGGAGAAAATAATGCTTTGATTCTAACTGTCATTTGGTAAATTCTCCTGTATACCACATACAGGTTTGGAGATTAGATCAGTGCATAGCTGCAAAAGGCTGTCTAGTCCAAGTTATAATTTTACACACTTTTTTTTCAATGCCAGTTACTTGTTTTAACATTAGCTAGCCATTCAAAAATATTTATTAGGCCTCTATTACATTCGAGTTCAGCATATGGTTCCGCACGGGCCGGGGCCGGGATTCGATCCTTGGTCCCCGGTGCTGCAAAGTGAGCGCCTAACCCACTGAGCCATCCCGGCTTCCCCCTCTATTACATTCTAAGCACTGGGCTGGGGCCTGGGAAATGCATTGATTAGCAGGATATAGTCCCTGCACTCAACATGTTCCAAGGATAGCAGCAATGATAAGTATGGAATCAGTCTATTCACAGTAGACAATAATGAAGGCTAAACTACAGCAACTCAGGGAAAAAAGTTCCTTAGGGCAAGGTCAGAGAGGATGGGGGAGGAGGCAGTAGGAGTTATGATGGCATTTCCTGAGGGCATTAGATTAAGTGATTCTAGAGGTCTTTCTCCAATTCTGTTTCTATGTTTCTCATTCCATATGTGAACTGTAATTACTGACCATTCAACATTGTTCTGTATAATTGAATCCTGGATTTAAGCTCTACTAGAATAATAGATGCTATCAGTAACTGAGAAGTGAAGTGCAATGACTTAAAATCAAGTGTACAACACTTGACTTCTGTCTCCTTAAACATCAACTAGGTTGGAAAGAGGAGAGAAGAGAAAGATAACTAAGAATTCAAATCTGATAAGCTTTAAGGAGGTCAGGGAAAGGAGGTCATTTGGGACCCCAAAGTGTGAGATAAATCTTTTAAGACAGTAATACTGTTTACCAATGGAAGAATGAAAAGAAAGGAAAAGGCATGCAGTGTGGAGTATCACAGGAAAGGGGTAGAGCACATATATTGCCAAAAAATATTTGATAAATTGGCATTTATGTGAATCACTAGGAAGCATGTAATTCTCATACACTATGACAATGCATTTTACCAGGTTCTGTCTAAAACAGATTCTGTGATATTTTAAACATTCCAGATGTCATGTGTTTCAGCATCCCCAAATTATTGAAAGTATAATTCATAGACATTATCATATTAATTTATCAGATGTTTTCAATATGATAAAATGAAAGTGCTCCTCAGTAATTTATTTCAGATGAAATACTTATTCATGCATAGGCTTGATTTGCTTTGATTATCACACATGAGAGGCATTCCCAATTATGTGTTCCTTTCTGCTTCATAACTTGCCTCACTCCTTTGGGCCTGTATTGACAAGACCCTTCATGAGTACATGGCTTGCCTAATCCCAGCCATTTCTCAGGTGCTGAGTTCTGTAATTTCCACTAATAAGCCTTCCCTGGCCCTCAAGTGCAGGTCAGACACCTCTTTAGTAGGCTATCCACACTCTATAATTTTCTTTTAAACATACTACTTAACTACTACCTTAATTATAAAAATAAAAATGTTGCTTTCAAGCACTCAATTCTACCCTAAACTAACTTTCTACCTCAGTGATAGACCATTTTGTACACTTTTTTTTTTTGCCAGTGGCTTGAGATTTTGACAGTTGTTTGAAAATGCCAGTAGCTTGAGTTCCATTTAATGGAGAATCCACTTACCTGGCATCTACCAATTTCCATGGGTGCTAGTTAATTGATAGTCTACTGTATTTTATTTTAAGAGTATGTAAGCTTCCATTTATATATTCCATAATGGTGGAGACTCCAAATAACTTAATTCTATTTTAATTTATGCTAAATATAATTTTTAGTTTTTTATGATGAGGGTCAATAAGGGCATTGAATGTGATCAAGGCCATTCTTTATGGCTTACTATACTGCAAAATTATTGAAATTGACTCCAAGTCCCCCCGTAGCTTATTTTATATTTTTATTCAAAGTAATAAGAAAGTTGTATGTAATATATTTGATAGCCCTACCAAAATCAATATGAACCATATTTTTTTTATTTTATACTATGAACCTGAGTAGCATGCTATTAAATGAAGCTAGTCTTTTTCTCTGGGATCTATAGGCTACAAAGTTGCCCGTTAATAATGCTCTGGGAAGCCATGATCTCCTAATAATAATATGTGGTTTTTCTAGGATATCTGCCAAGTCTTTAAGTAGCCAAGAGTGATGGTCACCAATGTTTTCAGATACAAATCATCCAACTTCTTATTTAACCTTCTTTGTGCATACGCAGCGTGAGACAGATGCATAGCTCTCTTCCACAATTATTTGAGTAATATTTGATCTTTGTTGACCTAATTAATACCATTAAGAACAGTTGTTCTCATTTTATACAATGTACTACAGGATACAAGTGAAATTCAAATAAATGGTCTCTTCCTGCTTCATCTTTTGGATTAAATAATTAGCCTTAACCTGAAGCCTTTCCAGGTCAATGTTATTGCACAAATTTAATTAACTGATTTTGGCTATAGTTGACTCTAATTTTGTTTAGAATGACCAAGCATATGAACTTCAAGTTGCAGATATAAAGTAGTGACTGAAAATCTCATTTTCAAAAACTATAGAGATACCCAATTGAGAAAAAAAATGTGTCTATCTCACCTCAATATAGAGGCCTATTTTATTTTGTTTTATTTGTTTTAAAAGAATAATTGCTCAAGAAATTCTATCTCTGAGTATACTCATCTGCTCTTACAATAAGTAAGACTCCCACAAGTTCTCATAAAAGTTATTTTTACTGTTATCCTTACTTCAAAGGGCAAAAATTGTTACTTCATAATAACCTTCTTGTCATGAAACATTTCTAGCAAGGGCAGTATAAAAGGATAATTCATAATCAAAGGAACCCATAGAAATTTTCTGTGTGATTTGTGAAGTTGGAATAAAATAAAATAAAGTTCTACATGTTTATCTACAGATGTTTATGTATGACATTTTTTCTGGAGAAATAAAGGGTGAGAATTGGACTGCGGTGTCAGCAATGACTTTTGAAAGGTTTCGTTTCACAATCTTTTATATGTTTGTCAAATAATATATCTTCTCTGATATGGATATGTAGAAATGTGACTTGATATGTTCCTTTTAATTTTAGCTTAAATTATGTGTGTGACATTCTGGACCATTTTTATATCAGAATGGATTTGTGATTATGTGTACTATTACTTGGTCCTATAATTATAATAAACTATGTGGTATGAAAAGAATACATACTTTGCATTTTCTCAGTAAAAGAAATGTCAGTGCAAAAAAAGAAAAAAAAAAGTGAGGCCCTACTGTGTTTCTGGCCTCTGAATCCCTTCTTTCCCAACAAAGGAAGCAGACCATATTGTCATGTTGGTCCTCATTGTTTGCAAGGTTAGGTCACTATACTCTCAGAGTTCCTCAAATCTGTTCAACTATTTAAGCTTCTAACTATATTTAGTCTTTTATTATGGTCTTTCAACATGTGTCTCAGCTAGACTTCAGGGGCTAAAAGCCCTACGTGACATATTACCAGGACCAGACATGGCTCTGAAACCAGAAATGAGCAAAGGGAGCAACAGATTCCAATCCCTGGAGGCATAAGAGAGCCACACAAACCCTACAAATTAAAACTAGAATCTAGGTCTTTTGTGCAATCTGAACATTTGCTATTGCTTAAAATTGTCTTTTTAATGTGTAGCTAAAGCTGAAAACCACTGACCTAGCAGAATGAGCACCACTTGCTCATTTATTTGTCTCATTTTAGGTTTCCAAGAGTATGAATGGCATTTATTAAATATTTATTGAGTCTATTTTGCTGGTGCAGTTTTAGATACAGGGATATATCTAAGAACAAAATAAACTTTACTATCCTCATGAACCTTGAATTCTAATAAAGACCTTTTGTTCTGTTTTATGCCTGACATAGGGTAATAGGACCAGAGAAAGTTATCCCACTGCTCCCTGAGATACCTAGGAGAAAATGAGAGAGTTCTTCCCAGACCTCCTTCACTCAACAGCCACTTCTTCTAAACCCTGATGTGAGCAAGACCTTTAAAAATGAAACTCCTCCCCACTCACCGTTTCCAAAAACTCTACAGTTCAAGAACTGATTTCAGAGTTATGGGGCCAGTTTGGCTTTGGGAAGTGCTTTGGAGCTGCTTTTAAGTCCAACCACTGAGGAGGTCTTTGCTGGTTGTTGTATAAAATTTACTTTTTGTCATATGTAACAATCTGATTGAGAAATGGTTCACTGCTGTGTAGAATAACAGAAGGTAACACTTCAAAATAGCAATTTTTTTTTTTGGGGGGAGTGGGGGTGGGTTCAATTCAGCCCACAAGGTAAAGGTAGTCACTTATCAAGCTTTTTCACCTTTTCAATTTGCCTCAGATGCCGAAAGGTTGATGTTGAGTTTCTCAGCAACTTCTCGTGTAGTTATAAGAGGACCACCTTTGGTGATTGCTCTCAACTGATCATTGTCAACTTCTGATGGCCTACCACTATGCTTCTCAGTTTCAAGGCTCTCATCTTCTTTGAAAAACTTCTTGAACCACCACTGCTCTGTATGTTCATTATCAGTTCCTGGGCCAAATGTGTTGTTGATATTGTGTGTTGTCTCTGTTGTTTTATGAACCATTTTCAACTCAAATAAGAAAATTGCTTGAATTTGCTTTTTGTCTAACATTATTTCCATAGCCTAAAGTAAATACAAAATAAATAGCAAATAATAACTCACTAGCAAAAAACATAAAGAAATAAATACACATTAAATTGATGTATAACATAACCAAATTTATTTAAGAATATATTTAAACACCAGACTGCAAATGTCAACAATGAAAAGCCACAGTTCCTTTTGCACCAAACTAATAGTGTGAGGGGGGGGGCCCATAATAAACCATAATTATTTTCTGGAGGGTGGGCCCCTTGTAGTACAGGATTCCTCCACTAGGTGAGTGTTCTAGGAACCATTCCTCATCAGTGTACCAGCTGTGGCATTGTTATGAGAGGCTGCATTCGGCTTCAGTGAATTTGTTTTGGAGACTCTTTCAACACGTTTTCCCACTTCATGATGGATGATTTACACAAACAATGTGCAGCATGGCAATGCACCTACCCACACTGAGCTGAGTGTTCAGAAGTTTTTGACCAAAAATGGCATGACCTTTGTGCTCTACCTTCCCTATTCACCTGATCCTGCCCCAAATGACTCTTGCTTTGTTTCCTTGGGTAAAAAAAGTCTTCAGTGGGAAATATTTTTACCAATGTGGGAGAGGTGAAACAAAAGAAAAATGTAGAAGCATTAAAGGGCATCAGCAATAATGAGTTCAGGGGAAGCCGGGATGGCTCAGTGGGTTAAGTGCTCACTTTGCAGCACCGGGGACCGAGGATCGAATCCCTGCCCCACCTGTGTGGAACCATATGCTGAACTGGGAGCTCCCCCAGTTCAGTTCTCTCTCTGTATCTCTCTCTCTCTCTCTCTCCTCTCTCTGTCAAAAAAAAAATAATAATGAGTTCAAAAACTGTTTTGAGCAGTAGAAAATGTGTCAAAATAAGTATATTGCATCAAATGGAGAGTATTTTAGAAGTGACTGAAATTGAAACACCTAAGAATAAACATATAATTTTTATAAATAAATTCAATTTTTGTTAGTGTTTCCCCTCATATGGGGTGAATACTGTCCTGGCACTGGTGATACAGATAGGAACAAGAAATATAGAGCCCTATATAGAGTCTTAAACAAAGAGACACAGAACCTTACAGTTGAGTGGAGTAAATAGGCAATATTCAAATGTCACACAAAAATATACAAATGCAGTGGCTCAAAGTATTGTGAGATTCTCTGGAATTATACAACAGATAACCTACTCTTTTGGGAATGTAAACTTAATGTTATCTGTATAGTGTTTCTTAAATATATTTTTATTTATTTATTTTTATTTTTGACAGAGAGAGAGATACAGAGACAGAGACAGAGAGAGAACTGAACTGGGGGAGCTCCCAGTTCAGCATATGGTTCCGCACGGGCTGGGGCCGGGGCCGGGATTCGATCCCTGGTCCCTGGTGCTGCAAAGTGAGCGCTTAACCCACTGAGCCATCCCGGCTTCCCCTGTATAGTGTTTCTTATGTGAACTGTATAGTAAGTTTGTAGAAGATGTTCAAGTTTATTTAATTAATTAATTAATTAATTATTTTAACAGAGAGAGAGACAGAGAGAAGGGGGAGGGCTCAGAGCAGTCTTTATAGTTGCACATCATTAGTTTTCTACATAGTTTCATTCTACAGGTGGGTGCAGGGCTGTGCGTGCAGGATCCAACTGGGGGCCTCCTGCATGAGATGCACACCGTCTCTGTGAGCCTCCCACTTTGGGAGCATGCCTGGGGTGGGAGCTGGACTGGGGACCTCCCACATAGAAGGTGGTAAGAAACAAACTGGAAGCATATCCCAGTTCAGCAAATGGGTCCACATTAGCCAGGGCTGGGACTTGATCCTCAGACCCCAGGGATGCAAGACGAGTGCTCAATCCACTGAGCCATCCTCTCATCCCCCAAGTTTGTTTTAAATAACTCATGACATTACACATTCATAAACATATTGTTAGTTGTGTAATAAATACCAATTGACTAAATATTTTATAAAACTGATCAGATATTATTGGACATGATACATCAAAATAAAAATTATATGGGGTGTTCAGGTTCTGGTCTAACATATAAGGTGTGGAATTGCCACTTTGTTTTAACACATGTAAAAAGCTGAACAAATTTAAAACAAACAAGTGAACAAACAAACAAAAAATAACTCTTCTTGGATCCATAAGAGAAGTGAGGCCATGGGACCACACGCTGAACCCAAAATTGGAGACTGACAGGTTGAAACAAAGAATTACAACTTACCAGAGTAGGAACCAATGAATAGAAAATTCTGAGTGAACGAGTATTGGGCACATCATGTCTGGCTATCAAGCAAAACAAAATTAAAAGAAATACTGAAAAGCAAAAGAAACAATTTGAAGACAGCAAGCTTTAGACCCTCACTCAAATTTGTCAGTGATATTAAAATCATCAGACCAGATATTTAAAACTATTGTAGGTATGCTAAGCATTCTAATGGATAGAGAGCATGCAAAAGCAGATGGACAATGAAGCAGAGACAATTCTAAGAACTAAAGAAAAACTCTAGAAATCAAAAACACTTTAACAGAAATTAACAGTGTCTTTGATGGCTTATGAATAGACTAGATACAAAAAAGTAAAGAAAAAGAAAATGTTTCAGCTTGAGGATATCTCAATAGGAAATTCAAAAACTGAAAAGCAAAACAATGAAAACAAGAAGAAAGAACAAAATATCTAAGATCCATAGGACAACTACAAAGAATGTAATGTATCTGTAATGGGAATACCAGAAGGTGAAAAAAGAATTGGAACAGAAGAAATATTCAAAAAAATATTGAATAATGATTTCCTGAAATTAATGTCAGAAATCAAATCACAGATCTAGGAAGCTTAGAGAACATCAAGTAGGATAACTTTTATAAAAACTACACCTAAACATATTATTTTCAAATTACAGAAAACTGAAGATAAAGAACAAATCCTGCATGAGCCTAGAGTTAAATTGTACACGCACACATGTACACATACACACTCCTTACCTATATAAGGAAGCAAAGATAAAAATTACATTTTATTTCTCATCAGAAACCATACAAGCCAGAGAATGGGATGAAATTTTAAATCATTAGGAGAAGCTATTAACATAAAATTCTATATTCTACAAAATTAGCCTTCAAAAATAAAGAATAACTGAAGACTATCTCAGACAAACAAAATTTAAGAGAATTTGTTGTAACTAAGATTTGACTTGTAAGAAATGTTAAAAGAAATTCTGTAGAGAGAAAAACAATGACATATATCAGAGTCCCAAATCTACATGAAGAAAAGAGCATTGGAAAAGGAACAAGTGAATTTAAAACAAAAATATATGTAAACACACACACAAATATTTTCTATTTACTAATGTTACGCAAAGTAATTGGTAACTGTGATACAAGAAATGAAAGCAGGGAAGCCGGGATGGCTCAGTGGGTTAAGCGCTCACTTTGCAGCGCCGGGGACCGAGGATCGAATCCCGGCCCCAGCCCGTGCAATCAGTTCTCTCTCTGTATCTCTCCCTCCCTCTCTCTCTCTCTCTCTCTCTCTCTCTCTCTCTCTCTCTCTCTCTCTCTCGTCAAAAATAAATAAATAAAAATATATTAAAAAAATGAAAGAAAGGAATTAGGATTGTTTTGTTATTTTAAGATATTGACACTACTTGTGAAGAGGTATAATTTTATTTGAAATTAGACTCAGATTAGTTGTGTAAATGTATATTTTACATTCTAGACCTACCACTAATAAGTATAACATATATTTTAAAAGGAGAGATAATGTAAATATATAAAACACACAATTAAAACCACAAAAGACAGAAAATAGTTGAAGACAAATATAGAGACAAAGTAAAAGAGCAACAAATAGACATTAGTAACATAAATGAAAAATATTAGTCCAACAAAATAAGTACTTAGATAGTCAATGGTATAAAGGTATCAATGAAAAGACAGAGATTTTCAAAATCAATCAATCAATCAATAAATAAGAAGACCAAACTTTATAATGTCTACAAGCAACTCACTATAATATATATTTTTATTTATTTATTTATTTATTTTTGACACAGAGAGATACAGAGACAGAGACAAAGAGGGAACTGAACTGGGAGAGCCCCCAGTTCAGCATATGGTTCCGCACGGGCCAGGGCTGGCGCTACAAGCCCATTGAGCTATCCCGGCTTCCCCTAGCAACTCACTTTAAACATAAAACACATAGAGATTAAAAGTAAAAATATGGAGAAAAAATGCAAATTTTTTTTTTATAATATATTTTATTGTTAAATTTAATGCGGTGACATTGGTTGGTAACAATTAGGTAGTTTCCAGAAGTACAAGTCCAAATAACATCACCCATGCTTCGCATTATGTACCCACCTCCCAGAATCAGGTCCCCCCTCCACCACTATATATCTGGTGCACACTCCCAACTCCCCCCACAATTCTCCCTCCCCCCTTCTCCGTCTTCTCCAAAGAAACCACCAAACTATTGAGTGTGTCCATAATGCTGGTGCCCTCTCCCGCCTCCCCTCCCTCTATCCTTCCCTGCTCCTCCCCTTCTCTCAGGCAATCACCAAGTTATTGAGTGTGTCCATAGGTCTCTGTCTTTGATACTTTCAGTTTTATAATACACCTATAAGTGAGGTCATATGTTTCCTGATTCTTTCAGTCTGATTAATTTTGCTTAATAGGATGGTCTCTAGGTCCATCCATGTTGTCACAAATGACTGTATTTCATCATTTCTTATCACTGAGTAGTATTTCATTGTGTAAATGTACCACATATTCTTTATCCAGTCATTTATCGAAGGGCATTTTGGTTGTTTCCATGTTCTGGCCACTGGGAACAGTACTGAGATGAACATGCAGGTACAAACATCTTTAAAGATTAAGGTTTTCAGAATTTTTGGGTAGATGCCCAGTAGAGGGATGGCTGGGTCATATGGTAGCTCCATTCCTAATTTTTTGACGAATCTCCATACAGCCTTCCACAGTGGTTGTACCAGTTTACATTCCCACCAGCAGTGTATGAGGGTTCCTTTTTGTCCACAGCCTCTCCAGCACTTGTTATCTCTTGGCATGTTGATTATAGCCATTCTAACAGGTGTAAGATGATATCTCATTGTGGTTTTTATTTGTATCTTTCTAATTGCTAGTGAAGTGGAGCATTTTTTCATATATCTGTTGGCCATATGTATGTCTTCATGAGAGAAGTGTCTGTTAAGGTCATCTGCCCATTTTTTAATTGGATTGCTTGTGTGTTTTTTTTTCTTGTTGAGTTGTACAAGTTCTTTCTATATTTTTGATATAAGCCCCTTATCGGAGGTATTCTTTGTAAATATTTTCTCCCAGTTGGTTGGTCGTCTCTTTGCTTTGTTGATGGTTTCCTTTGCAGTGCAGAAGATTTTTAGCTTGATAAAGTCCCATTCATTTACTTGCACTTTTACTTCCCTTGCTATTGAGGTCAGATTCATAAAGTCCTCCCTGAATCCCAGGTCTATAAGTTTCATGCCAATGTTATCTTCTATGCAATTAATTGTTTCCTTTCTTATTTGGAGGTCTTTAATCCATTTTGATTTAATTTTGGCATATGGTGAGAGATTGCAGTTCACATTTAGCCTTTTGCATGTGGTTTTCCAATTCTCCCAGCACCATTTACTGAAGACGCTTTCTTTGCCCCACTGTATATTTTTCAATCCTTTATCAAAAATAATCTGTCCATATATTTGTGGGTTTATTTCTGGGTTTTCAATTTTGTTCCACTGGTCCTTACATCTACTCTTCTGCCGGTACCATGCTTTTTTGATTACTGAGGCTTTGTAGTACAGATAAAAGTCAGGCAGTGAGATGCCCCAAGCGTTATCCTTCTTTCTTAGGATAGCATTTGCGATTCGTGGTCTTCTGTGGTTCCATACAAATTTGATGATTTTTTAAAAATCTATTTCTTGAAAGAATGACTGTGGAATTTTGATGGGAATGGCATTGAATCTGTATATTTCTATGGGGAGTATGGCCATTTTAACTATGTTAATTCTTCCAATCCATGAACATGGAATGTGTTTCCATTTCTTTGTGTCCTCTTTAATTTCTTTTAAGAGTGTCTTATAGTTTTCAGTGTATAAGTCCTTCACATTCTTTGTTAGATTTATTCCTAGGTATTTCATTTTTTGTTTGCAATGGCAAAGGGAAAGGATCTTCTCATTTCTCTTTCTGAAGGTTCATTGTTGGCATACAAAACTACAGTTGATTTTGGGACATTGATTTTTTAGCCTGCAACATTACTGTATTTTTATATTATTTGTAATAGATTTCTGATAGAGTTTTTAGAGTTTTCTATATGCAGGATCATGTCATCTGCAAAGAGTGACAGTTTAACTTCTTCTCTCCCGATTCTAATACCTTTTATTCCTTTCTCTTGTCTGATTGCTCTGGCTAGAACTTCTAGAACTATGTTGAAGAGCAGTGGTGACAGGGGGCATCCCTGTCTTGTTCCTGATTTTAGGAAAATAGGCTTCAGCTTTTCCCCACTCAGTATAATATTTGCTGAGGGTTTGTCATATATGGCCTTAATTATGTTGAGGTACTTTCCTTCAATTCCCATTTTATTCAGTGTTTTTATCATAAACGGGTGTTGTATCTTGTCGAATGCTTTTTCTGCATCGATTGAGATAATCATGTGGTTTTCAACTTTTGTTTGGTTTATGTGCTGGATTACATTGATTGATTTGCGTATGTTGAACCATCCTTGAGCCCCTGGGATGAATCCCACTTGGTCATGGTGAATAATCTTTTTAATGCATTGTTGTACTCTGTTAGCTAAAATTTTATTTAAGATTATTGCATCAGTGTTCATCAGTGAGATTAGCCTATAGTTTTCTTTTTGGTATTGTCTTTCCCAGGTTTTGGTATTAGGGTGATATTAACTTCATAGAAAGAGTTGGGTAGTAC
>PVKE010036192.1:0-16518 GCA_004027555.1 Craseonycteris thonglongyai | reverse complement strand
AGAGAAAGAGGAAAAAAAGTCACAATTGTTGCGAATGTAAGCACACAGTGTCAAATTCAGAACTTAATTGTCAGACCTCATAGGTTAGAGAATAAGAAAATTTTGGAAGGGGAGTAGGGAAGTGAGATGACTTAGTAGCATCACATGAGGTTTAGTAGATGGTTAAGCAAAAACTGGACATGCTCTTAAAGAGAAAGAGAAAAAAAAGTCACAATTGTTGTATGGGTGCAGAATTAACAAGCACTTTCGATTAATGAAAAGTCCAGCTCTGGAGAGATGTGTTGAGTATACCCAAGTAACTTTGAGGAAAGAAATTTAGTCACATATTTGTAAAGTCAAACATCTGAAAACTGTTTTTACATTGTCTCTTGAATGTACCCTAACCCAAGGAAATCAAGTGGAATATTCCTGCTCACATTAAAGTTTCACATGATTCCCTAGAAAATATACCAAACATCAACGGTAATAGTTTTTTGGTGATCGGACACATTACTTTTTTATTCCCCAATCAATCCTTTCTGCAATGACCATATATAAGTTTATAATGAATAAGTATGCATGCATATGTACATATATACCAAATACACATATATGTGTGCACATGAGCGTACTTATTAAGGATAACCAGAAATATCACCACATCTTAGAGTTATATGAGGTGCAGAAAGCACTAAACCAAAAGTCAGGACACCAGGACACGGGTTCCATTTTAGACATCTACTAACTTGCTGGCGTTAGGCAAACACTTCATATTTCTGTAAAATGAGTGTAATAATACTTGTCCTGCTTCATTTGGAAAGTAACTGAATGAAATATAATGCTAAAATGTTAGGAAACTATAAAGTACTCCTAGAATATAAGTAAAAAAATTTCTAAGGGTCATTTATTGTCATAAAGTCAAGATTTTTTCCTGTTCTCTTTGCTACACTAATTAGTTTGGCTCTACAGCTACACATCACAGGACCACATATCAGGAGTTTCTCCTCCAGAGTTGATCATACCTAATTAATATTGAGTCACCTTGAGATGCAGAGCACCTTTGGTTCCCTCAGCAATGCCCTGGCCTATGTCATATCTTTTTCTTTAGAACACCATAGCTATCTGACATGGGACGAGAGGTGGGAAGAAGGAGGAAGGAGCATTGTCGCTGATATTGCGCTGTTGCTATGTAGGCGATGGACAGACTGAAACTCATCTTCAAGGTTTCCACAAAAAGTATGACTAATGCTTATTCCTCAGGGTCTATGAGAGCTGTCCAGAAAGTATCCAGCCATGTGACCATTCTCATTATACTGAGAATGGCTGGATTTTTTCTGGACAGCCCTTGCATTCTCTTCTAGCCATACAAATAATAGAGACCAAGAATCTTGATTTTCCTCTAAGTCATCTTTAGACTGGGAGAAGTACAAAAATACTGGATATGTTTCTAAAGAAGTCCTACTATTCATTCATCCCATGCCATGTGTTCTCTGTTCATCACAGTGAATGCTCCGCTGGGAAGAAGGGTCACCAGAGTGTGAAACCTACCATAAGAGAAGGTTTTAACTGGGTGTAATAAATTCTTAGCAACATGGATTCTATTTGAATAGAATTAATGTTAATTAATTCCCTTCCTCTCTGTGTCCTATTAAATCAGAAGTTGGTAGTAGTATATTCCTCTATATGTTGTTTTCCAGAAGTGAGGAAGATTTAGCTTAAAATATGTATATTTTGCATACAAAGAATTTAGAAAATCAAATATTCTTTATCCCCTTTCTTCTATAATTAAATTTTTACAATAAATGATTAAACTTACTTATGTGTAATTTATGTCCTAGTTTTTCTCACTGTAATATATTAAATTTAATATTATATGGTACAGAGAAAATCTCATTCAATTCATATGGCTCTGAATTCCTCATACTTTTGCCTAAGAGCTAGTGTAGAGACTCATGTAATTATCATTGGTAAGCCATGAGCTAAAGACAGAACTTTGCTGGTTAACATCATATTGTTTTATGTGACAATAAACATTTGAAAAGTTAGAATTTTCGAGAAGCTAAAAATTTGGCGTATAAACATGCACTTGATGGTTTCTAAGATTCTTGTCAATTCTGACATGCAATAGGCAGGACTTACTCTCTAATACTCTAGCAACCTAGCCCACTCTTATTTAGATCTTACTCTAACTGATTACTGCTCTAACTGGTCTTTATAAATGAACTCATTTAATCTTCAAATCAACTTTATAAAATAGGCATTATTATCCTCCCCACTTACATTCAGATGTAAAGAAACAAAGAAATTTGTTTGAAAAACACACAAGACAAAGCCAGACTATAAACTCGGGTACACTGGAGCCAAAGATTGAGCTCTTGAAATCACCTGAGGAAGAAATTTACCCAGCTTTTGTGGGAATAATTCTAGAGGAGTGGAACTCATTAACACAGAGACAGCTCAATTCACTTTTCCATAAGAACTCTTCTAGTCAGTTAGGATTTAAAAATTAGTAAAACACATTCATTACTCCTAATTAGCTTATAGTCTAATAGAGTAAACATCATATTGTATTTCCATTGGTTTATTACCTTTCTAATTGCTAGACTAAGAAGAAAAATAATGTTACTACATTAATTGGAGGGGATCACTTTGTAAATTATATGTCTAAACACTATGCTCTACACCTGAAACTAATATAAAATAATATTGAATATCAACTGTCATTGAAAAAAAAATTGAAAAAGAAGAATGTGTTATTGAGGCACAGAATAAGAGATTTATTCTACTAGGAAGGATAGAGGAGAGCTTCTTACAAGAGGTAACAATTGATGCTTACCTTTAAAGTTTAATCACTTGCTACAGTTTAATTAAAAACAAAACTTCTGGATTTCCAGCATTAAATAAAAAAGCAATCATATCACTTTGCTTGTCAAACAGCCTTACACAATTCAAGAAGTAAATATAAACAATAAGAATTCTGCAGATATTCATCAGAATTATCTAATACTATATGGCATCTTCTCATAGAGTGACATTTTAATCTATAAATTAATGATAGTTAGTAATTGCTTAATTTTTCAAAAGAACTTGTTATTATCCTAAATGTTTCACATATATCAATTTACTTAATTACTTCAGTGAACCTATGAGATAATTACTGGTTGAGCATTTTTAAAATTTACCTATTGGGCATTTGTATGTTTAAAGCAGCATTATTCATAATATCCAAAGAGTGAAAAATAGCCAAATGTCCATAAACTACTAAACAGATAAATAAAATATTTTATGCTGATTCAATAAAATCAACAATAAAGTGGAATAATAAAGCTACATCATGGATGGATCTTTAAAACACTATGGTAAGCAAAATTTGTTAATCACAAATGCCCATGTATTGTTGGTTCACTGATTGCAACAAGTATACTACTCTAGTGGGGAAAGCTGTGCTTATGTGAGGCAGGAGATTTATGGGCACTCTCTATACTTTCTGCTCAATATTGAACTTAAATAGTCTATTAAAAAAATACTGCTGTGTGACCTTAGAAAATTTGATTAACCACTTTTGTATGTTTCTTGCACATCTAACATGATCAGAGACAAAGAGATGATTTTTAAGGTGCTTTTCACCTCTATAATGCAATTATATATGTGATGTGCAAACTTATCCTTAACAAATCAATTGATTGACTAAGTTAATTTAAAGGAAAATTTCAACAACAAAAAGTCAAAATGTGTTTAAAAGTAGAATAGCTTTTACATTACTTTCAGATCACATTACATCATTTGATGTATTAACTATTTTATATATTTATGTATTTTAAAGGTTTACAAAATGTTTTCATTAAATGGCATTGTTTCTTATCTATAACCTTGTTAGAAAGTCAAAACAAGAACTATTCTTATTATTATTTGGTGATTTTCAAAAGTATTAGGGGCAGGGTAAATAAGAAGTAGGCAATACCAGAATAACCCATCTTTTGAAGAGAGTGCCTTTTGAAGAATATAGATACAAAACCTTTCAATTCTCCGAGGTACTCAAAACCGTATGAAACCTGGGAAGAGCTCCAGTGATCATGCTGATACAATTCCCTCCCCTTATACATTTCTATTTGTGAACTACTACTTTAGGCCATCGTCCAAACTCAATTGAGGGGTTAACTAGTAGGGTATTCTCTCTCAGCTCTGTTCCCATAGATTTATTTTACCCTTTTAGTACATTTTCTTTTGCTCTTATGTAGTGATTACAGCTGCGTGTGTGTCGGTGTGTCTCGGTGTGTCTTATTTCACTTGCTATTTTGTCAGTTCCCTGTAGATAGAATTCACATTTGTTTGTTTGTTTGCTTTTTTGACATTATAACACTTAATAATATATTTAAAATATTTGCTATTATATGAATACTGTGTTGGCTCAGAATATTGTTTCATTAATGGTGTTGACCTAATCCAATAAACACTTAATTACTCATTTGTTCAGTAACTGTTAATAGGCAAACATGCAATGCAAATTCCTTAGTTAAAAAATACTGTTAAAAAGATTAAAAGCACCAAACCTACCTTCAAGGAACTCACTAGGGGGCAATTAAAAAAATGGATTATTTTAACAGAGTGGAATAAGGGCTATATAAACATAAAGAAGGAGTATAGGAGCAAAGAGCAATAGTCCCTAACTCAGATTAGAGGGCAACAGAGGAAGAAGAAAATTTCATGGTCAAAACAAGGATGGAGAGGGTGATACTAGAAAGGGTTTTGATACTAATAGACTTTCCTAGATGAAATAATATATGAGATAAGTTTTAAAAGGTGATTAGTATATATAAAAGTGAAAGAAAGGTTAGAAAATTTCAGGAGAAAAAGGACGGCTGTGAGGTGGATGCTGGGATAGCTCAGCAGGTTGAGTGCTTGCCTTGCAACCACCAGGTCCTAGTATCAAATCCTAGCCACAGCCCATGCAGACCTATATGCTGAATTGTGGCACAACTGGTAGTGCCGAGATGGTGACAAAGGTTCTCACCTCCCATGCAGGAGGTCCCCAGTTTCGTTACTGCCTTGTATAGCCCCACATCCACCTATGTGAAATGAAACCATGTCACAACAAATAATGTACAACTTTGGAGACTACTCTGGGCCCTGTCCCCTTCTCTCTCTCTCTGTCTAATCTTCTCTCAAAACAATAAAATAAATCTTAAAAATAAATAAATAAATAGGAAACATGTGCAAAGAACAGCACTATCAGCATGATCTATTTGAGGATGTATGCATATTTCAGTACAACTGAAGCATTAAAAACGTAAGTGATAGGTCCATGAAGCTAAACCATGATTGTCTTCCAGGGTCATGCATTGAAGTACTTTCAAATTAACCTGAAAACAAAGAGAAAGAATTTAAGCAGAGAAATAACTATTATATTTGCATACCTGAATTATATTTAAATGAAGGGCTTTCATTGTAGTTGGAAAAAAATGACAAGGATGGAATAAAAGTGGGGAGTAATAGAGGCAGGGTGATGAGTCTGAAGGTTGTAAAAGTAATCCATCTCTAAAATGATTGGCATGTATTATGGGACTAGATTTGAGGCAGAGGAATGAGTTAGAGATTTTTTAATGATATATTATACTATTCCAGTAGTAAATAGCAAGAGATTAAGAACAATGACACTGGGATTGGAGATAAAAAGAAACAAGAGAAATTTAAGGCAGTTGGACTGGCAAGATTGGTATTTTGTTGGATGTGATAGAGAGATGATGTTCAGGTCTCTAACTGGTCTATTGTGACAACAGAGGTACTAGGGCCAGCTTCATGGACGTTCAGCCTGTGCAGTCACATAGGGTCTGGTATGCTGAAAGGCTTCATACTTGGCCCTTCTGAGAGATACCAGTTACCCAGACATGGAACAGATGAGGAAAATAAACTTTGTTTTCATTATGAGAAAATAAGTAGTAAGTACAGCTTAGATCTGTCACCAGGCAGTGGTCTCTTGGCTCAGGATCTTGAGCTAGTGGCTGGAGGTTTTTATCAGCCTTAACGGAAGATATCTAATGTATGTTTTATGTGTTAAGATATTTTATATGAAGCCTCTATAAAGCAGTCAAGTGAAGATGGGAGATTCAAGTAGAAACAATGTTGGAAGTCAACAGCCTAGAGATGATGGCTTGTAGGGAGCCTATGTGGAGCCTGAACGGAAAGGTTTCAGGGGGGCTCGATGGCAAAGCCTCGGTTCCCTGGGCCTAATGGGAGGGACCGACCTAGGGCCTTGATGGCAGGGCCTCGGCCTCCCCTTTACCCCTCCCCGGTAATAGCTACAGGCAAAAAGTATATGTGCAGCTTCGCATGAAGACCAGACAGCCAGCGCCATTTGACTAATGACCCAGAATGCGGGGGTAAACAAGAACGTATGGGAAGGGGTCTGCTTGTTCCTGATAATCATCTGCTTACGCTATATTTCTTATTCAACGAGTAACCTGTCTTATACTTTAAAATATCTTAGTTTTCCCCTCCCTGTTCCTTGTAATGACGTAAACTTTTGCTATATAAGGCAAGCAATAAAGTTATTCGGGGGCTGCTCCTATTGAGGACAGTCGGCCGGCCATTTGGTCAGTCTATTAATTCCCACCACTCGAACTCGGGGACTTCGTTCATCCAGGCTGGTTCCTGGCAAAGTGGTGCCCAAACAGGGACCTGAGTACTCGAGACACAACAAAGGTAAGGTGAGGAACTCCTCTAGAAAGGTGCATGCACAGAAATAATGGAAAAGAGGACGATATAAAAAATAATGAGAATAAGGAGAGAATAAAAGATAATGTACATAAAGAGAGAATAAAAGATACTGGTAAAAAAGGGATAAATAAATAAGTAAGTAAGTATGTAAGTAAATAAATAAATAAATAAATAAACACTGGGAGGGAATGTTATAACCTCTAGTGTGTGTGAGTGTGAATGTGAGTGTGTGGCGGCCCGACTCAGTCCTCTGGTCGGGCTCGAATCTATGGTACCTCTACGGGATCCGAGTGGGCCCTAAGCTGCGGTTCTGTGGCGATGTCATAGAACGTAACGGTGATTCACCCTCCATCTGGACAATGACCTGGCCGGGCTTCATAAGGGTACACCTTAGCTAAGATGCGCCTAAGTTCCCCTAAGGGGCTTGGCCAGGCGGGCATCTGTCTGGGTCTCTAACCGAGACCTCCCCGCTTTCTTTGTTTGTCTTGCGACTCTGACACAGGGAGGAAAAACATTATGGGGCAAATTGAGTTATCACAATGTTTATTTGCTCAGCTTATTCGCTCTATGTTACAACATCGCGGAGTGAAAACCTCAGAAGATCAGATCTTAAGATTTTTTTTAATTTGTAGGACAAATATGTCCTTGGTTTTCTGAAGAAGGGACTCTTTTTTTTGTTTTTTAATATTTATTATTTATTTATTTTTGACAGAGAGAGAGAGAGAGAGAGAGAGAGAGAGAGAGAGAGAGAGAGAGAGAGATACAGAGACAGAGAGAGAACTGAACTGGGGGAGATCCCAGTTCAGCATATGGTTCCGCACAGGCCCGGCCAGGATTTGATCCCCGGTCCCCGGCGCTGCAAAGTGAGCGCTTAACCCACTGAGCCATCCCGGCTTCCCCCTGAAGAAGGGACTCTTAATATAAAAACATTAAAAAAAAAAGGTCGGTGAAAAAATGCGAGATTGGTATACCGCACAGGGACCTGAGAAATATCCCGTAGAAACATTTTCTTTATGGAGTCTTGTCCGAGACTCCCTTGATCCTTCACATGAGGCTCATAAATTGTTGGGACAGGCAGGAAAGACAGTAGTATCTAAAGAATTAAAGGAGGAAGTTGGAAACTCAAAATGGGACGCTAAAAAGCTTTCCCCTGAGGAACAGAAAGAATTAGATATCACAGCTGCCCATTATAATGGTGAGGGCATTAATAAACCTCAGATTGATATTGTAGGCCAACTTACTCAGCTCATACAGGCTTTAAAACCGCCTTCAAGGGCCACCTTAAATACAACTCCTACAGCTCCCCCTCCTCCTGCTCCATCTTATCGCCCTCCCTCGTTCACTATGCCTTCAACTGCCGCTTTTAATGGAGCTTCGCCATTAAGCAGGCTCTGATTCAAGCCCAAATTTCTAAAATAAAAAAGGGGGAGTATGGTCCTCTGCCAGCAACTCCTAATAACATTCTTAACCTTGCTTTATTCACTTTAAAAAGTTTTAATTAGAATGCTTAAGGATATTCAGCTGCAGAGAGACATTGGAGACCGCTGGAAGGTAACTATGCTGAAATAACCTGAAAAGATCCTCTTACAGGTGAATGGCAAGGACCCGATCCAGTCTTAATTGGGGGTAGAGGGTATGTTTGTGTTTCTCCTAGGGATCAACAAAACCCTAGGTGGATTCCTGAGCGGCTTGTGAGACATGGATCCAGGCGACCCGCCCCAACTTATCGCTCTCCATCTGTCAGTGTACCCCCTAATACAATCTCTGGTGCGGCTTCTCTACAGTGAGCCGTAATGCAGGCCAATGAAAGAGGAGATTTTGGAAGACATCTTTTTCCTGAGTTAGAACAGGATGATCCTCAAAATCCCGCCTCCCTACAGGGTGGGGCAGAGGGTTCTTGCAGGTTTTAGTGATGGAAATCTCCTCAGGGAGGCACCTGGGGCTGTTGCTTTGTCCTCCCATTAAATTTTTCTCCTCCCACCATCACACCCTTCAGCCCTAACAGTGGGGATCTGGCCCCTCTCACCTCCCAGGGCAATTCAAATGAACCAATTCCTATCTCGGGACTTTAAAGACAGGGGATTGAAAATTCAAAACAAACTTATACAGTTAGGGAGGCCTGGGTAAGCAAGATGCCCATCTCCAAATAAATAAAAGCAGATATGACCCTGGGGCCTCTGACCCATGTCTGGGGAATGTATATGTAACCTCGGGATCTAAAGGAAAACCTGGGATGCAGGATGCCAAGGCCAGGCTCCTCCCCACCCCACGCCCCTTTTGTTTGGGGCTCTGAAACTGCAGGGAAATCTCATCTTTGCAATTGTTGACACTTCTCTTTGTGTATATGAGCTAATATCTATATATGATTTGTATATGGAATGGTATCTTTGCCCCTGGAGAATGCTGCCAGATATAATATTTAATTGGCTTTAAGAAATTAATGGCTTAAATAAATAAAAATTAACCCAAACTCTTTTCAAGATCATACGATCTAGGAAGATGTTTACTAAAATTAGTTTGAGTTTTAAAGTCATTTCTGTTTTCACCAATGTTTAAAAGATAAAAACGGTATAAACATCTTCCAAAATGTTATATATGAGATATTAGCAACAAAACTTATGCTTCTAAAAGTTACAAAATGTGTTTATAAATCTACCAATGGAAATGCTAATTTTTGCTTTTCGGTTGTTAGTAAAAACTAAGATTCAAAGAGTTATAGGTGCTGATAAGGAGATTTTGCATGTAATTATGTGTGTTTTGAGAAGGAATAAGGCATGGAAATGCATTTTGAAGGAATTGAAAGAAAGTTTGTCAGGATGGTTATTTCTGAATGAGTAAAAGGAGACAAGCTCAGAAAGAAACTAGAAAGTTGTGGAAGGTTTGTGAAGGAAACTTTTATGCATGGTTAGGATGGACAAGATTGAAATGCTAGATAGGCAAATGTTTTTGGACTGCTGGTCCGCTATTGAAATTGAAAGATTTTATGCCTGAGGAAAAAAACAGTCTATACCTTATCAAAATGATTTTCTATGTTTTATATTAGGCTTGATGCTTTTCCTCACCTGGCAGGGTATTACAATTATTCTAACCCATTGTTAGTTACATTCTTAATGAAAAGTTTCAAATCTTAAGGAAGGCCAGGAAATTTATTTCAATGTATTTAGTAACTAAAAGCAGGGATAACTAGAAAGGAGGGAACAGTGAGACCAGAGACAAAATCAGAAAAAGGCCATACTTATCACGTTGAATATTTTTTGCCAGCCTGCAAAGTGTCTGATGAGAAATCAGCTGAGAGTCATATGGGCGTTCGTTCTCTTATATGTTACTACTTGCCTTTCTCTTGCTGCTTTTAGAATTTTCTCTTGTCTTAAATTTTTTCTTTATTGCCACTATGTTTCTTTTTATGGTTGCTATTTCTGTGTTGAAATTTTCATTAATTTGCTTGAGCATCATTATAACAATGGTATTAAGCTCTGTCTCTGATAAGTTGTTTGTCTCCATCCTGTTTTCTGGTATTTCCTGCATCTCTTCTCCCCCCCCCCCCCCCCAAAATGTATTCCTTTGTTTCTTTATTCCTATAGCTTCTCTGTTTGTAGTTGTTATGCTCCTTAACCTAACACAGCTGTAGCTTCTCCTGGGGCTCACAGCTAATGCTAGAGAAAAGTGAAGGGGCAGAGGTCTGGAAAGATTGGTGGGGAAGGGTGACTGGTGCCTTTGTTTTCTACCTGGCACTGAACGCGGTGCATTTAGCCATGCCAGTTTATGCTTTTCTGCATTTGGTTTGCTCCAAGGTCTCTGCCCCGGCTTTTGAGATTAGATGACTTGTATGTTGATTCCACAGGCAGGACTGCTCACGGCCAGAGAAGTGTGCCTGCAGCCTTTTCTCTCCTCTTTCCCAGGCCAGACAGGGGTCAGGCTGCATCTCTTTACTACCTAGTTGCTCCCTTTCCTCTCAGACCCAAATTCACTGAATTAAGACCTTGGCATCTCCCAGCACATGGTCTGTACTTCCTGGGGCCAGAGTGAGGTCTGGTTGCATTGTCTCACAGCCCCAGCTTCTGGGCCTCTGTCCTGCAGACCAAGTGAGGTCCAGAGTGCTCACCCACCACCTTCTTTCTCCTCCTACCCCAGCAGAGTTCCAAGCAGAAGTTGACACATGGTTGAAGACTCTGCACTTCTCTTTATCCTCCTCTGCTTTCCCCTATTGGTCCACTTGTAGGCATTTCTATGTGATTAGAGGGTCTCTTAGCTGTAATTGTATGTTGTGTAGGGCATTCTTCATTGAACTGTAGATGTTCTATTTGTTGTAATCTTCAGGGGAGTTTTTCAAGAGTCCCTCTCATGCCACCATTTTGTTAGCTCCTCTGGTTTCTTTTTTCTTATTATTTTTAAGTATAATCAAACAAGAAGGAATAGATGTCATAGAGAAGACAAGAGGAGAAAAGAGTAGAGAAAGAAGAAGGAAGAAGAAGGAGGAGGAGGAGGAGGCCAACTGCCCAATGCCTGAGTAGTTAATTAAGGAAAGGATGAGACTGTCGCACTGAATTTGTGATCAAAGTAGTATTTAACAATCCGTGGAAGAATAGTCTCAGAGTACTAGTACTGTTTGGGTTGAACGCTTTTGATAATTCAGATTTTGGCTTTTAGTAATTTGAAACTAAAACAGTATATCTGATAATGCCACAAGTAAACACAAAAACAATCACCTAAAAACTTCAATTGTGAAAGTTTTTCTATGCTTTCTGAATACTCTTTGAGTCATTTCCAAAAGGCCTCAATACCCAGTCTAAAACAAACAAATAAAAAGCCCAAACAAACAAATAAAGCAGAATCCTTGTTGTGTACTGATACTACTGTGATTCATGGGAAGGCTGATTATAAAACACAGAACTCTGAAACTCCAAGCACTACAATTAAGAGAGGAAGTTTTGAGGTACAATTATGTTTAACCAACTTCCCCTTGGTAAATAAGCAGAGCTTCATGAAATATGTGGCCACTATGCTTGTTATTTCAGGGGCAGGTCCCAAAAGTAGAACACAGAGATGATCACAAACCTCTACGTGGCATTAAGATCCCACTTCTAAAATTATGGGGTCCAAAATAAGACTGTGACAGATCATTCATTTAAGAAATATTTACTAAGCTCCACACACAGGACTTGCTACTAAAGGAAATTATAATGTTGAGTTAGATATTGTTTCTTCAAGGAGCTTACAATCCAACACACAAGAAGAGACAAACACATTAATAACAATCAAACCAGGTAGAACTTGCAATGTGGTATGAAAAATGTTCAACGTGATTGTAGAGTTTTTCACAGCTAGAAAGTTACTTGCTGGTCAGGTGATAGACATCCTTGAACGCCAGGGCCAAGAAACTTGAACTTTATTTAATTTATAGTGTGGATCTCTTAAAATGCTTTTGGCAGGACCAGCTATGTACAATGGCCCACAAATACTATGAATTTAAACCTTGAGAACAAGAAAGATCAAAATTGAATATGCAGACTTGGCAAACTGAGCATAAAAGTGATGCTTTATATTAGATGGAAATACACAAGAACATTGAGGCAGAATAATGGTTGTAATTGTACTGAAAATATTTACATGTTCAAGAGGCTGAAATAGAAAAAATAGTCATCAACGAAATAAAAAATATAGTCAAAATCGTAGAAAATAAAACCAGAAAAACATGATATTAAAGAAGGTTTTCCAGAATACGGAGAAAAGAACATGAGGAAAATATATTTTACTATTATCTATAAAGTGCTTCACTTATGATTCCTCATTCATTCATCACAAAATATCTTGGATAAGCATTATTATATCCTACAGAGGTGTGGGGGAGGGAAAGTTCAGAATTAAAAATCTCACTTTTCTTCCCATTTATTAAAAAAGCCATATAGCTAATAGGTGATAGAGTAGAAATTCATACTTAGGTAGGTCTGAATGAGTTAACATTGGGAAAGTTCTAGGCTCAGAGACAGTAAGTTAGAATTCTAGTCCAATTCTGATGTAGACTCACAGAATGGCAGTTGGTGAGTCCTTCCGCTCTCATGAATCTCAGGCTTTTCATACGTTTAATGATGTTGTTGAACTAGACCATCTATTCTACGTTTTTCTCAGTTCTGATGTTTTATGATTTTGTGCTTTTATAATATTACAGTAAATTCTTGATAGGGTAAAGAAGGAGTGGAGTGAATGAAAATAACATAAATGAGCATAAACAATAATAACTGAGATTGAAGAAAAAAGGATGATTAAACATAAAGTTTGATAAACTGCATTTAGGAGGTATAAGAGACTGAACTTGGAGACTGGTTGGATATTGAGCCGAGGGGAAGTAGAGAATAGACAATGGCTGTTAGGTGTCTAATGAACTATAAATCAATTAGGCTAATTTTTTTAATTATTAAAATTATTGGGGTGATATTGGTTGGTAAAAATTACATAGGTTCTGTAAGGAATCGACTCGAGAGATCGAGTGGCTAATCAAATGCGAGCCTTTATTGGGAGCGCTCCCGGGCGAGGTTCCCCTGTCCAAAAGATTGGGGCTGGAGAAGTCATGCCTCGGGAAGGGAGTGGGCAACTTTTATGGGGCTCTGGAGTGGGGGAGAGGCGGATCAGGCAGTGGAGCAGGTGATTTCCATATATGGAGTTGTTTTTCAGAAATGTTCAGCAGTTATTGGTCATCTCTGTCAGTCCCGGGTTTAGGCACATCCGGGTTCCGGGTCGACAGGTATGGTCAGCAGTTACTGGAAATGCTGCTTGCTGGCATCCCTCAAGCTGAATGCATCAGTCATTCCACTAGCCCAGGCTCCCTTCTGTCCCAGGCCCACCGACCTTACAGGTTCCAGGTGTACAATTGAACATTACGTTGTCTATGAGTTGCACTGTGTGCTCACCACTGAGTCAGCACTCCTTTCAACACCATATATTTCAAGCTCCCTCTCACCTCCCTCACACCCCTCCCCACTTACCCTCAGGAAACTACTACACTATTGACTTTGTCCATGAGTTTTTGTTTCTTTGTTACTTCCAGTTTTATATTTCACCTATAAGTGAAGTCATATGGTGCTTGATTTTTTCAGTCTAATGTATTTTGTTTAACATGATCTCAAAGTTTATCCATGTTGTCACAAAGGGCAGTATTTTACCTTTTCTTATCACTGAGTAGTATACTACTGTATAAATGTACCACAACTTCTTTATCCAGAAACCTATCAAAGGACAATTTGGTTGTTTCCATGATTTGGCCAATCTGAGCAGTGTTGCCATGAACATTGGGGTACACATATTTTTGCAGACTAAGGTTTTTAAGTCTGGGGGTAGATATCCAGAAGAGAGATTGCTGCATCATATGATAATTCTGCTCCTAATTTTTTGAGGAACCTCCATACTGTTATCCATAGTGGTTGTACCAATTTACATTCCCATCAGCAGTGTATGAGGGTTTCTTTCTCTCCATAGCCTCTCCAGCACTTGTTATTCCTTGTCTTGTTGATTATAGTTATTCTAACAGGTGTGAGGTATGTCATTGTGGTTTCAGTTTGCATTTTCCTAATAGCTAGTGAAGTTGAGCATTTTTTCATATATCTGTTGGCTGTTTGTATGTCTTTATGGGTGAAGGGTCTGTTCAGGTTTTCTGTCCGTTTTTCAATTTGTTAGCTTTTTTTTTGGCTTATTGTTTACTTATACAGGTTCTTTATATATTTTAGATATTAGCCCCTTATCAAAGTCATTGTTTGAAAATATTTTCTACCAATTGGTTACCTCTTTGCCTCGTTATTTTTTATTTATTTATTTATTTATTTATTTATTTATTTATTTATTTATTTATTTATGTGCAGAAGCTTTTTAGTTTGGTATAGCCTCATTCATTTGTTTTTGCTCTTACTTCCTTTGTCTTTGAGTTCAAGTTCATAAAGTCCTCTTTGAATCCAAGGTATATACGTTTAGTACCAATGCTTTCTTCTGTGCAGTTTATTGTTTCAGGTGCTATGTGGAGGTATTTGATCTGTTTTGAGTTAATTTTGGTATATGGTGATGGTGAAGTTATATTCATTCTTTTGCATATGGTTTTCCAATTTACTAAGCACCGTTGATTGAAGAGGCTTTCTGTTTTCCATTGTATTTTTTTTCTCCTTTGTCAAAAATTATTTTTCCGTATATATGTGAATTTATTTCTGGGTTTTTGATTCTGTTCCATTGGTCCATATGTCTGTTTTTCTGCCAATACCAAACTGTTTTGATTATTGATGCTTTGTATTATAGACTGAAGTCAGGGATCCTGGTGCCTCCAGCCTTATTCTTTTTTCCTAGGATTGCTTTGGCTATTTGGGGTCTATTGTGGTTTTATATAGATCTGATTTTTAAAATCTATTTCTCAAAGGAATGTGTAATTTTTGATAGGAATTGCATTAAATCTGTATATTGCTTTGGGTAATATGGCCATTTTAACTACGTTGATTTTTCCAATCTATGAACTCAAAATGTCTTTCCATTTCTTTGCATCTTCTTCATAGTATCGGTAGTTTTTCAGTGTATAGGTCCTTCACGTTCTTTGTTAAGTTTATTCCTAGTATTTTGTTCTTTTTGTTCTGATTGAAAAGGTATTGCTTTCGTCATTTTTTTCTGAAGTTTTGTTGTTTGTAAAGAAAAATTTTATGGATTTTTTGTACATTGATTTTGCATCCTGCAAATTTGCTGTGTTTGTTTATTAATTCTAATAGTTTTCTGGTGGAGTCTTTGAGATTTTTCTATATAAAGGATCATTTCATTTGTAAAAAGTAACAGTTTAAGTTATTCACTCCCAATTTAGATACATTTTATTTCTTTACCCTGCCTCAATGGTCTGGCTATACCTTCTAAGACTGTGTTGAATAGCAGTCGTGACAGGGGACATCCCTGTCTTTTTCCTAATTTGAGAAGAAAAGGTTTCAGGTTTTCCTCATTCAGTATGACATTCACTGAGAGTTTGTCATATATGGGCTTTATTATGTTGAGGTACTTTCCTTCTATACCCATTTTATTAAGTGTTTTGATCATAAATTGATGTTGTATTTTGTCAAATGTTTTTTATGCATTAATCATATAGTTTTTATCTCTTATTTTGTTTACATGGTGTATCACATTGAGTGATTTGCATATGTGGAACCACCCTTGTGCCCCTAGGATGAATCTCACTTGATCGTGATGTATAATCTCTTCAATGCATTGTTGTATTCTATTTGCTAGTATTTTATTTAGGATTTTTGCATTGGTGTTCATCAGAGAAATTGGGCTATTGTTTTCTTTTTTGTGTTGTTCTTACCAGGCTTTGGTATTAAAATAATGTTGGCCTCATAAAATGAGTTGGAGAGTAGTGCTTCTTTTTCAGTTTTTTGGAAGAGTTTGAGGAAGATAGGTATTAGTTTCTCTTGGAATGTCTGTTAAAACTCATTTGTGAGACTGCCAGTCCTGAATTCCTGCTTTCGTGAAGGTTTTGAATGATTGTTTCAATTTCCTTACTGTTTATTGGTCTGTTTAGATTATCCAGTTCTTGTTGATTCAGTCTAGGTAGACTTCATGTTTCTAAAAATTTTTCTATTTTTTCCTAGGTTGCTAAATTTGGTGGCATATATCCCTTCATAATCTCATATGATCCTTTGTACTTCTGTGGTATCAGTTTTAATTTTCTATCTTTAATTTCTAATTTTGGTTATTTGTATCTTCTCCTTTTTTTTTTTCTTGGTGACCCTAATTTGGGTAGTGTGTATTTTATTTATTTATTTTTTTAAAGAACCAACTCTTTGTTGCATTAATTTTTTTTTCTGTTCTTTATTT
>PVKE010036191.1:0-16520 GCA_004027555.1 Craseonycteris thonglongyai | reverse complement strand
TACAGTGCGGTCCATCAAGAAAGAGGAAGCAAACATCCGCAAAACTGCTTCAATCACCTTCAATAAAGAAGCGAAACGTGTGGTAACTCCGCGTAATAACAGAATTGTGAACATGGAAGCTGCACTGGCATTGTGGATTGCTGATGGCAGGAAAAAGACAGTGAGTTTGGACACTAATATGATCAGGACAAAGGCCAAATCTCTCTACGACCAAATCTTGCCCGATGACGACAATGAAGAGGCTGAAGAAGGTGCTGATGAACCTCAAGCCAGTACTAGCGCTGCCAGGAGTGATTCGCCTCCTCAAGGACGAGGCTTTTCAGCCAGCAAAGGCTGGTTCGGAAAATTTCAAAAAAGATACGGCCTCAGAAACGTGCTTCTGTATGGCGAGGCTTCCTCTGCTGACAACGATGCTGCTTGTCGTTACGTGGAGGAAAAGTTTCCTAACCTCATCAGTGAGGGAGGCTACCCCTCCCTCACTGAAAACGAAGAGGAAGACGAAGAAGAAACTGGAAAGCGTGGCCTTACCCTGGAGAATCTGCAACAATTGTGCAACATGGCAAGAGCGATGCAACAATTTGCACAAGACATTGATGACAATATGGTTCGAGCTGTCGAGTTCAGCAATCGCGTTGACGGGGTTATGTCCTTGTACAGGGGAATTTTGAAGGAAAAGAAAAAACAAAGACAACAACGACCCATCACCATGTTTCTCTCCAAGGTAAAGCCCCCGGCTCTACCGTCAGCGCCTCCAGCAGAAGAGTCTCCGAGTGAGCCTAATGCTTCTACGAGTCAAGTGAGAGCCTCTCCTCCGCCACCAACACCAGACTCTTCGCCTCTCTCAGAAAGCAATGTTGATTCATGTTTATTACTGTATAAGGTTTTGTAATTCACCTTATTAATTAGCACTGACACGTTTAAGTAAATACGTATACTGTTGTAATTTTTGTCTTCAATGAGTAAAGTATGAATACTGTTTACATATTTAAAACATTCTTGTACCCGCATACACGAAAATTCCTAGGGGCAAATCCTACTTCGCGGTTTTTCAGCTTTCGTGGAAGGTTCTGGTCCCCACTAACCGCGAAAAACAAGGAATCACTGTATATATATATATATATATATATATATATATATATTTTTTTTTTTTTTTTTTTAATTTGAAGTTACAAAAAGAGGATCCTGAGAGAAATTAGGATCCACACATACACAGCTTCTGGAAAATGTAACCGTAAAAGTGTATCACTGAGTATTTTACCTGTGCAACTTGGAAAGCAGAAGACCACATGTTTTGCTTGTAAGCAGCATACCCAGCTCAGCACTACACCATGGTTGACCTCTAATGTCCCAGTGGCACTCCCTGTTGTTTCAGTAAAGCCTTCACAGCATGAGGTGACTCAGACCAGCCCAGAAGAGGTCTGCAAGATGACGAGTCCACACTGTTGCTAGGAGAAAAAGCCCTGGTGAGTGGAAAGATGTCAGCTGGAAACTTCATCTCCACGGACACAGTGACTGCCCAACAGCCCCTGGGCTGGGCTGGGGACAGGGGCACAAACGGAATGACTTGCCTCACTGCATCCATGAGGCCATGGACAGAGTGTTTACAAGGGCCCAACTCAGAACTGAGATGCCTCCTTATCTCTGCTAATCACTCACTAACCCAACACTGGAACAAGTGGCCACCTGGCTGCGTTCTGAATACAAACAATTCCTATCTAGGACTGAGCTGGAGTATCTGGCTGAAATCCAGTGAAATGACGAGAATTGCATTTGTTGCTCTTTAGATCCAGTGTGTACAGAAATACAACATCTAACACAGTATTCTATGTAGTACAATTGGAATCTTATCAAAGAAATCTGGTTAATCTAACATGATTGTCTAAGAGGGAAAATGCTGCCTTCTTCAGTTCATGATGTTCCTTCCCATCAAGGTGATTATAGAATGGATATCTTATTTTCTCAGCTCTTGGTGTTAAATTTGTTGACTTTAAGTTTCCTGGACTTTTTCCTTCCTTGTTCCCCTCATTTACCTTTCTCAACTACCTGTTTTTAAAATCTATGATCCAAAAAATATTTTTTTTAAGATTTATTTTATTGTTTTGATAGGAGACAGGGAGACAGAGACAGAGAGAGACAGAGAGAAGGGGGATGATCCAGAGCAGTCTCCACAGTTGTAGGACATCAGTTTTTGACATTGTTTCCATCCACACACGTGGGTGAGGGCCACGCAGGGTAGGAACTCGGAGGCATGCCCCCTCAAGCCAGGGGCCAAACCAGGGTGCGAGAACCAAACTGGGGGCCCCCTGCATAAGAAGCACCCCCCAATTCAGCACTTGGGTCCACACGGGCTGGGGCCGGGATTCAGTCCTTGGTCCCCGGGGCTACAAAGCAAGCGCTCAACCTGCTGAGCCATCGGCTACCTTGATGCACCAAGAATTTAATGAAATGAATTTATGATCCTGGCTCTCAACCTTCCCTTGTAGGTCTTACCTCAGGCCCACTATAACTATGCCCCTAAAGATTTCAAATTGATCAATAAATAATTCAGGTGCAGTAGAACCCCATACTGCACGAAAGAGAGGGGCCCAGGATTGTACTTCCATCACAGACCTCAGCACCCTGTGGAGCCCAGGGCAGGGCAGGGAGGCCAAGAGACAGGTGTCCCTGATATACGTGTAGGTTGTGGGACCTTGGATACGAGAGTTGGCCTTGGGTATCTTTAGTTGTGCCGTCATGGCTGCCTTGATGTCTTGAATCAATTCAAAATGTTTACCTTTCATGGTCATTTTGACTTTGGAAAAGAGCCAGAAGTCACACAATACCAAACTGGTGAATAAGGTGGATGAGAACACACTGTAAAGTTTTTAGTTGACAGAAATTTCTGTACCCAAAGTGACGTGTGTCCTGAATCAATTTAGGACATTGAGGCAGCCACGACAATGCAACTAAAGACACTCATGAAAAAAGACTTGCAGAACTGCTTTAGAAAGTGGCAAGAACAATGGGATAAGTGTGTTCAAAGTGAGGGGGAGTATTTTGAGGGAGATTAATAGCAATGTGTCTTTTACTGGAATAAATCTTTTTATTTAAACATTCATTGTATTTTTTGATGATACCTATTATAATCCCATTTTACAAATAAGGAAAATGAAGGATAGAAAAGTTCAGTAACTGAACAGTCATGCAGCTGGTAAGTAGGGTTTCCGATGCAGGCAGTCTGACTGAGTGTGTTCCTAACCACTGAGGTTTACTGCCTCTGCCTCTGGTAGGGAAGGTGATGGCCCATTGCAGGTGTGCTGTCAGAGGTGGTTGGTATTGTGCAGAGAAGGTGTCTGGTGGTGGCGGTGATGGTGGGGGAGTGTATGTGTGTGAGTGTGTGTAATAGGTGCTTCACTCTGAATAATTTAAGGATCCTCTCCAGCCCTCACAGGACAGATCCTGAACCAGATCTCTCCAGTTTTCTTGGCGTTGGCCACGAGGTGATGGAGGGAGGTAGAGTGGAGACCAGGACAGATGGATGGAAGGGAAGTCTGGAGGACAGGAAAGTCAGGAAAGCAGGAACCCATGGGTACACCCATCCAGGCTTGCATGGACTGGAAGGCCAACCAATGAAAGCAGGAGAGAGACCTGCTTTCCTCTGGATTTCAAGCTTGTTTTTGATTGACAGGAGGAGGGCTGTCTCTTTCTGAAAAAGGAGGACGCCCATGGAGCCTTCAGGATAGCAGACATGAAAGCATTCAAGGGGACTGAAGAACAGGAGGCTTCCTCACCAATTTCCCACAGTGGTGCCTCTGGAGATTCCGGTTCAGTGTAGCTGAAATTTGGCCTGAAATATTTAAAAAAAACAAACCAAAAAAACAACCCTGGGTGATTTGATGGGAATCATATGTAGAAAACGTTGATCTGTTTCAGTCTGTGGCAGATAAATAAACAGAGGCTCAAGTAAGTTCAACCACATGCCCAGTATTATAAGATCAGGAGAAAGCAGAGCAGAAATTGAACTCAGGTCTCTTGGCATCTTGTTTAGTTTTCTTTCTTCTACCACACTTTCTCTACCCCCTAGATCCCCAAAGGTTAAATCCATGCTTGAGGGGCTAGTTAGATGCTTAGAAGGTGAGGCTTAGGTGAGAAAGTGATTAGTAGACTTGTCTTGTATAATAAGCAAACCACTTTTACTTAGAATCTTAAAGAATCAATTCAAAGAAAGATAACAAATTTTAAAGTAATTAAGAGAACACTAGAAATATAATATTACTTGCCAGAAACACAAACTGATCACTATAAAATAGAACAAGAATAATTGGATTAATAAAAATGAATGTTTTGTTCACATAAATGCAATAGTTAATTGGGTTTTGTATTATTACTTGGAAGATTTTCCCCCTAACATCCAGTCAGTTGGTTTGTTATAATGTTAGTTTCTTCCTTTCTAAAACTTAGCTGTGCTATCATCTACCCAGAGATTTTTTTTTTTAGGATTTTTTGATAGGGAAGACAGAGAGAGACAGAGAGAAGGGGTAGAGCCCAGAGCAGTCTCCACAGTTGACAGTATTAGTTTTCCATATAATTTCACTCCACAGGTGGGCGCCAGGCTGCGCAGGGCAGGAACTGGGCTGGGAGCCTCCCACATAGGTCCCGGCAAGAACTGAACTGGGGGCACACCCCAGTTCAGCATGTGGGTCCACATGGGCCAGGGCCGGGATTCGATCCTCAGGCTCCGGCGCTGCAAAGCGAGTGCTTAACCCGCTGAGCCATCCCAGCTTCCCCTACCCAGAGGTTTTTAATATGTATTTTTGCTAAAGTGTGTGTGTGTGTATAGTGTGGTTTTAGAGAAGATCCTAAGACACCTAGATGTAGCTACTGATACCTTATGGCACACTTGAGGAGCTAAATAAGGCATTAGGTTCTCTTTTTTTAGATAAAAAATAGATCTTCCAGGCTCCCACAAGGTGTAAGGGGAGGTATTCTATTGGCAGGATAAAGTGAGGACCCTGTAAAAAAGGAAGGTGACCCCCCCATGGGAAGCATGAGGTTTTCTCAGTGCTGAACTGCAAAGTGACTTGAAGGGAACTGAAAGAAATCTTGGCCCCATCCCCTACCTCTGAGATCAGTCATTAAGGAAGCTTCTTCTGGGGAAGGCCTGAGGCTCCGTGGCTTTTCTGTGGGGCATTAATAGCAGTTTTGCTTTACACAAATGCTCATGATTTTCAAAATGCCTTCCATTGATAATTTTTCTAGGACACGGGAGATGACTTGAGCCTGAGTACATTTACTTCTTTCAATTGTGTTTGGAATTTTAGATCAGTTTGTGAATCCCAATGAGAGATTAATTCGTCTTTATGGGGCTGATTGATGGAGACTTCATTTTATAGGAAAACACAATTGATGAGATCTGGATCATAGTTAAGTATGTTCAGCTCCTGACATTCAGGTACCACCCGGTTGGAGTTTCTGGTACCCACCTGGGGAGGCTGATAAGTCTCGCTATGTTCTCCCCATTCGCTTCCTGAAAACCATGTGTCTGTATACACAGACCAGGAAAAGCTCTACAGGGAAAATTATGCGTGACTGGGGTAAGAAAATAAACGTAACAACCGGCATCCAAAACAGCCTTTGACAGGAGTGTTGGATGAGTGAGAATAATTCAGTTGCCTAAAGAAGGCTTTTGGTTTGAAAGAACTGCTGGAGAATCATTTTGTACCCACCAGTGTAGAGGAAGTATGTGTCTCTCTATTTTGCCTTTTTATTCAATCTTAGAGACTTTCTCGCTTTGCTTTCTCCTGCCCCCCTAATCGGCCATCAAAGAATTTCATGTAACCGTTCTCACATCCCCTCCTTTGATTCTAATGCATAAAATAAGCTGTGAAACTGCCATTCTCTAGAGCATTTCCTCAATCCGTTGAGATTTTGCTTCCCAGCAACTGTCACCAGTTTGGCTCAAATTCCTAAAAGACTTTTTCTTAGGCTGGATGTTCTTTTGTTAACAAATTTAATTCACTGCATTTTTTAAGCTCCAGAATTTCTTTGGTTCTTTAAGATTTGTATTTCTTTATTGAACGTCTTGTTTTGTTAATGTGTTTTCATGATTTCATTGAGTTGCTTATCTGTGTTCTCTTCTAGCTTGATGAGCTTTTCTTTTATTTTTTGTGTGTGTGTTTCCTTTTTTTTTTGGTTAAATTTATTGGGGTGACATTAATTGATATCAATCACATTGTTTCCAGGTGTACAATCCTACATGACATTGTCAATACCTCGCGTTATGTGCTCACCACCCAGAACCAGCTCACTTTCCATCACCATGTTGATGAGCTTTTCTTAAAAAATTATTTTGAATTTTTTGTCAGGCAATTCATAAATCTCCATTTCTGTGGAGTCGGTTACTGGAATATTATTATGTTCCTTTGGTGGTCTCTTACTTCCTTGATTTTGTATGTTCTTTGGCATCTTCCATTACTGTCTTTGCATTTAACGAAGCAGTCACCATCTCATCTTTACTTCTTGGCTTCAGGAGAGAAAGGCCTTCACCTGTTAGCACAGCTAGGGATTCGGAAGCTCTCTGAGACCTTGTCTATGGATGTTCCCTCCTGGAGTAGGGAATTCTGTAAGCCTTTTCTCATCCCACAAAATCAGTGTTGAGAGCCTTCTGTTTGTTTTCCCTGGGGCAGTGCCACAAAATGCTCGTTTTTGTGCCTTTCCCATCCTTGGGATTTGGGTCAGCATTCTGCATGTGCTTGTGAGCAGCCTGCAAAGCCTCACCCTGGCAGTCCGTGAGGGCCCATGGTGATGACTATGGGGAGTAGGTGAGGAATGCAAAGCATTGGGGTACCTGCGGGCCAGTGAGAGGGATCCACAGCTAAGGCATCCCAAGAGGCTCGTGGTTGGGCTTCTTGATGAAGTTCGTGAAGTTTCCACGGCCCTTTGATACGTTCTGAGCCCCTGTTACTGTGCTTCCAGCCTCTCCCAACCTCTCGGCTCTGCTGAGCACCTTAGTTGTCTGGGTGAGGTGAGAAAGCCATGAGCCTCTCAGGCAGTGTCTGCACACCTAGGGAAGCTGGGTACTCATTATGTTTGCCCTCATCCTGGTGAGAAAAATGGAGGGGGGGGGTTCTCTATTAGCACTTGCTGTCTTAAGACAAGGGTAATGAAAGTAAACTGAAACTGTTCCTCTTACCTTCCTAATACATCAATTCTTGAATGTTTTGCTCCAATGATGTACTAAAATGCCTCTGTTGGACACCTGGACTCCCACAAAGATATTCTTGTCTGTGGGTGGTTGTCAAAATCAATGTTCTTGGGGAAGCCGGGATGGCTCAGTGGGTTAAGCGCTCACTTTGCAGCACCGGGGACCGAGGATCGAATCCCGGCCCCAGCCCGTGCGGATCCATATGCTAAACTGGGGAGTTCCCCCAGTTCAGTTCTCTCTCTGTCTCTGTATCTCTCTCACTCCCTCTCTCTCTGTCAAAAACAATAAAAAAAAAATTAAAAAAAAAAAGAGTATTAACTCAAATATTTCTTAGAAAAGAAAAAAAAAATCAATGTTCTTGGGGAGTTGATAGTAGGAACTCCTGTTCTGCCATCTTACTGATGTCACTTCCCTTTAACTCCTCCGTGTGGTGGAGATACATGGCTGCTGGTGAGCAGGTCCTTCTCCCAGCCAAGATGTCTATGTTTTGAATCCATCTGTGCCCACTCTCTGACAACCAAACTATAAAATACTTAAGTGTCTTAATTCAAACTTTTGTGACTGCTAATGTTTATCCCCCTTGAGACTATGTGCATTTTAACAGAACACACCTTCCATTACAAAAATTAATTGTAAACCTTGATGTAAGGAGGTGGGAAGAAGTTGATGAGTTGGTGAGGAAAAGAAGGAAAATCATTAGAAGTTCTTGAAGCTCTTTGTGCTTCGGTTATGGGTAACCTGAAACACTACATGCTTCAAGCTGAAGCTAAGATACTCCTGGTTCCCTTAGGAACATGAAGTCCTTCCATTACAGGGATTTTGCCCAGCCTCCTTCATGACAGCCCAGTAGCCCCACCTTGTGGGTTGTGGAGGCAGAAGCAAGAGGTGGGTTTTTTAGTAGTAGGGTTTTTTTGCCTGGGAAATGAGACCATCTACAGAGTAAACCTGTTGCTTGGTAGTGTTGGTCTAAGTCAAGTCTTATTTTAATCTGTACTTAGTTCAGCAGACAGTTTAAAATGGTCTTTAAAATGGGGGCACAACTGCCCCCAAAATGACTAATGTCTACAGAAATTTGCCTGCCACAAAAACCAACTCATTGCAGGAATGTATAGCAGTGCATTAAGATGCTTTCCAGAACATCTTAAAGGTGTTCAAGTTGTGGTCTCCCATGAGCAGCATCAACATCACCTGGAAACAGAGAAATGCAAATTCTCATGTCCCATTTATACCTATGAAGTCAGATACTTTGAGGTGGGACCCAGCAATCTATGTGTTAAGAAGCTCTTCAGGGGATTCTGAGACCTTGGAGCATTTGAGAACTGCTATGCAGGTTTTTAGAACAGAGCTGAACTGTAAGAAAGGACATGGGTCCTGGCTGTAGTTCCTGCCCTAGGAATGTGCTATTTCCACCCCTGAAAGACATCCTCTCTGCAACCCTATCTCCTCGTGTGGAGGGAAAGCTAAGGCCTATTCTTTGAGATCAGTAAGATGTGGGAAAATCCAAATGTGGGTTGGTAGGAATTCACTGGCATAAAGGGCAGAAATGGAGCCAAGAATTAACTTGCTGCCCCATATCTGCCAGTGCCCTTGTGGAGAGGAGCTATTGCAAAGAAGTACTGAGCCAGTCCCTTGGGCAGCGCCTGCACACCAAGACCCAGCCCGGCCCTCACTGTAGCCAGATGGACTCCCTCTTTCCCCTTTCCTCCTGCGCTGTGAGAGGGTGGGGGAGGCTGTTTGTGCTGTTTGGTTTTCCAGACAGATTGATTTCAAGGGCAAAATCTCACTTAAAATTGTGACCTCAGTGGTAAACATTCTTTAAAAAGCAGCTGTTCCCTATTTCTGTGTTGGTAAATCAAAAACAGAATTTATCTTCTTATGCTACAGAAATGCAAGGGGGTTGAACAGCTGCTGTGTGTTGGCCTTAAAAAGTGTTGGCACTGGGAATGAGCTGAGCAGCTATAGGGTGTGCTGGGTAGTCCTTAAAACCTACTCCTGTCCTGCTCTTCCATATACACTTTTCACTAGCTCTGAGGCAAAAGTGAAAATGGACAACGGACACAGGAAAATGTGGAGAAAGATAAATGACGATAAAGATAGCCAATGAGCGATTGAGGCCTGGCCCCTGAAAATCAATGCCATTGAACAACAAAAAGGTCGGAGAGATCTCTGTGCCCCAGGCAGCGCTTCTCAAATTTCAATGGACATAGCAGCCACTGGGGACTTTGTTAAAATACAGATTCTGAGTCTGTGAGTCTCAGTGAAGCCCAAGAGCCTGCATTTGTAATAAGCACCCGGATGGGCTGATGATGTTGCTGGTCCAAGGGCTACACTGAGTGCAGCTAGGCTCAAAAGATGCCACGTGGGTATGATCAGGTTGCCCTCTGGTGATAATCCCTTGGAAATTCAAGGTTTTTCTGCTTAATACAGAACCAGGTCAATGGAGATCTATTTAAGATTTATTTTTATTGTTTTTGACAGAGAAAGAGAAAGAGAGAGAGAGAGAGAGAGAGAGAGAGAGAGAGAGAGAGAGAGAGATACAGAGAGAAGGGGGAGGGCCCAGAACAGTCTCCATAGTTGCACATCATTGGTTTTTCCACATAGTTTCATTCCACAGGTGGGTGCGGGGCTGCACAGGGCAGGAACTGGGCTGGAGTCTCACCCCAGTGAGAGCTGAACTGGGGGTACTCACGGGTCCGCACGGGTCGGGACCGGGATTCAATCCTCAGTCCCCAGGGCTGCAAAGTGAGCGCTTAACCCACTGAGCAATCCAGCTTCCCCAATGGAAATTTTTTAAAAGTAAGATTATTAATACCAAATGAATTAGAAATTTATACAACTTTACAGAAAAAGAATCAATATTAAACTCTTTATAATTTATATCACTTCAAGCTATTCTTTTTTTTATTGTTAAATTTATTGGGGTGCAATTGATATTCTTTATCATATATAAGTGGAGAACCTTTCACTGCTAATTTTGCCAGCTTTCAAAACTGGGAGCATCAAAGTCATATTTATCCCACATTAACCTTTATCTAAATAGTCACAACTACCTTCTATAATACTGTTATCATCATGTTGCTTCTTCTAAAAATTTATTTATTTATTTATTTATTGTTTGAGAGAAGGAGAGAGAGAAGTGGGGAGGGCCCAGAGCAGTTTCCATAGTTGTACATCATCAGTTGTGACATGGTTTCATTCCACACAGGTGGGTGTGGGGCCACACTGGGTGAGGAACCAAACTGGGGACAGTTTAGCATGTGGGTCTGCATGGGCCAGGACTGGGAATTGAACCCCGGGCCTTGTGATTACAAGGCAGGCACTCAACCGGTATCCCACATCATGGGGCTTCTTAAAAAATATTCTGCATCTCTCCTCGGCCAGTGTAAAGTGTAGACTCCACAGTCTGGCACCCAATAACTTCCCGTGTCTCTGATGCTTTCCAGCCTCATTGGAGTTGGATTGTTATACTTAGATTATGGTTCTACAATGCTCTTTAAGTGTGTATATCCTATACAAATTCATTCCATCATCATACTTTTAGTGAGTACCAGGCACTACGGTGCTGGGAATACATGATCCTGGCATAGAGCAGTTTACATTTTTTTTATTCTGCTCTTTTCTTTATGTACCATTAGTTTACAGGAAAACTCCAAAGTGTTGATATAGTCCTTTGTGCAACTATGTACAGTGTTCTCAATTTTTTGATGTGCTGTTGTGTACACATCCGAGGGTAGACCCAAAAAACCCCAGGAATTTATTTATTAAAAAATTGTGGGGGAAGCAGGGATGGCTCAGTGGGTTGGGCGCTCGCTTTGAGGCACTGGGGACCGAGGATCGGGTCCCGGCCCCGGCCCGTGCGGAACCATATGCTGAACTGGGAGCTCCCCCAGTTCAGTTCTCTCTCTGTCTCTGTATCTCTCTCTCTCTCTCTCCTCTGTCAAAATAAATAAATAAATAAAAATATATTAAAAAAAAATTTGTGTATTTATTCTTACATGTTTAAGCTTCAGGCACCTTCAAAGTATTCTCCGTACCCTTGTTCCACTGCTCAAAACACTTTTTGAATTCATTGATTTTGATGCCTTTTAGTGCTTCTGCCGTTTTGTTGTTGTTGTTTGTTTGTTTGTTTGTTTCATCTCTTCCACATTGGCAAAACATTTCCCTTTGATAATTTTTTCATCTGGAAAAAAAAAAGTTGCTAGGGGCAAGACCAGGTGAATAGCGAGGGTGGGGCATGGGGGCATGTCATTTTTGGTCATAAACTGCTGAGCACTAAGGGCAGTGTGGGCAGGTGCGTGGTCATGCCGCACGTTGTTCATGCAAACCACACATCATGAAATGGGCAAACATGTTGAAAGCTGATAGCAGCCTCTCACAACAACGCCAGCTGGTACACTGATGCAGATGGGTTCCTAGAACACTCACCAGGTGGGAGAAGCCTGTCCTCCAAGGAGCCCACCCTCCAGAAGATACTTCCAGGGCTTTTTGTTGTTGTTGTTCCCCCTTGTTATCTATTTTGGAGGAGAAAGGGGGAGAATTGACTTTCTTGGTCTATCTGCCCTAATATAGAATCACTGAATTAAATTATAGTGAGTTTCATAGTTTTTTTTATTATTATTTTTTGACAGAGAGAGACAGAGAGAAGGGGGAGGGCCCAGAGCAGTCTCCACAGTTGACAGCATTAGTTTTCCATATAGTTTCACTCCACAGGTGGGCACAGGGCTGCGCAGGGCAGGAACTGGGCCAGGATCCTCCCACATAGGTCCCGGCAAGAACTGAACTGGGGGCCCACCCCAGTTCAGCATGTGGGTCCACCTGGGCAGGGGCCGGGATTCGATCCTCAGGCTCCAGGGCTGCAAACCGAGCACTTAACCGGCTGAGCCATCCCAGCTCCCCCCATAGTTTCCTATGTATTGGCAAATTTCTCTTCAGAGAATGAAAATATTTCCAGGTTACTCAAAAATATTTATAGTAGTGTTCATGCAGTATCTACTTCATTGGCTTTTATACTTTTAAAATATTTTAGTTTTGGGGATGCTGGGATAGCTCAGTTGTTGAGTGCGTGTCTCGTAATCAGGAGGTCCAGGGTTCAGTTCCCAGCCCCGGCCTATGCAAATTCAGATGCTGAAATGCAGCACAACTGTAACTACCTGGATGCCTCAGCAGTTAAGGTTCACACCTCCCATGCAGGAGGCCCCCAGTTTGGTTCCCGCCCTGTACGGCCCCACATCCACCTGTGTGGAATGAAACTATGTCACAATTGATGACGTACAACTATGGAGACTGCTCTGAGCCCTCCCCCTTCTTTCTCTCTCACTCTCACACCTTCTCTCCAACAATAAAATAAATCTTTAAAACAAAAGATATTTCTGTTATTTTCACACACATTTAGGGCTGCCACTAGTCTATCAGTGCCTGTGTACAGCAGAGAGCAGCCACGCAGATACATCTCTGTGTATCTTTCCTCTGGGTGGACACATGACAGGGCATACAGCCTTGTAGAAGGAGCACAGGCTAGATTTCAGCCCCCTGCTCCCAGCTTTAAAGTGCACACTCTGGCTCTTCATCTGTGGGGCTCTGTATTTATTTCAAAAACATTTTGAAACTGCTTAAAATAGATAAAAACATAAGTTTAACACAAATAGAAAATAAATATATTTTTAAAACTTTATGCAACTCAGTAATTAATAAAGGATCTAGGACGATTTTAATACTGACACAAAGAGCATTTGCAGAGCTGGGCACATACAGGTAATTTATAAAAGGATTGTTAGGATAAGATTGCTTGGTTAGATTAAAAAAAACTTTAATAGCTACAGAGCAATAAACTGTAATTCTTGTGATTATGCTTTCTACCAAATTTGTGTCTCTACCAGACCTCTATAGGATAACCTATAAAGAGTTGTAAAATAGCCCAATTGATAGAAAGTAAATCAAAGGTTAAGCCTAACATTGCACTGAAAGAATACCCAGAAATCTCTATTGCCTATTTCCAAGTTTTGCATGGATTATTATCAATACAAAAAGGCTGGTCCCCTAAGATTTGGTTAGCTTGATCATTTGCATGGGTATAGCAAGATAATTATTAACCATTAGGCCAACTTGAGTTTGCTAGGCAAACTTAGAGTCATATAACATTGAGTAAATAATTACCAAACGTAAGATGGTATTTACCAAATTTCACCCTTGGTATCTGGTTTAGACCTGACAAATAAGAATCATTCTCAAATAAACACTCCAAGTATGTTCTTTTTTTTTAAGATTTATTTTTATTGGTTTTTGACAGAGAGAAACAAAGACAGAGAGAGACAGAGAGAAGGGGGAGGGCCCAGAGCAGTCTCCATAGTTGACAGCATTAGAGTTTCATATAGTTTCACTCCACAGGTGGGCGCGGGGCTGCACAGGGCAGGACCTGGGCTGGGGGCTCCCACATAGGCCCCGGCAAGAACTGAACTGGGGGCACACCCCAGTTCAGCATATGGGTCTGCATGGGCCAGAGCCGGGATTCGATCCCTGGTCTCCAGGGCTGCAAAGTGAGCGCTTAACCCGCTGAGCCATCCCAGCTTCCCCCCAAGTATGTTCTTGATTACAGTTGATTTTTTCATTATTTTCAGTTAAAAATAAGGAGAAATTATTATTAAACCTGTACAAATAACTATATTGTTATATATATAAAAAGAGATTTAGCAAAAGTGTTTGTTTTCTGGTTTCTAAATGGTATGAGAATCAGATACCATTAAAAATATACAAAAGTTTAAAAGTGTTCACATTAAAAATGCATAAAAGTTTCAGTTTGCAAAAGCATAGAGACTAAGTTGAAAGTTAGCCATAGCTTTAAAAGAGAGAGAAAGACCTCCTCCTATTTCCATGAAAACTTGAGTACTGAAAAGAATACCAAGAATATCCCAAACAAAATAGCACAGTGAATTTTCTGCTAAGTCATTCCAATTGGAATTGATTCTTGTGTGGCTGGATCTTGAGTCAGAAATCTGCTTTCACGACATATGTCTGTATCTGGACTAAAAAAGAATCCCAGAAATCTCCACTTAGTTCACAAAATAGTCATAAGTATCAAAGCAACGTCACTTCAAAAGCTTGTATGGGAGTCTGTTCTTTGAATTAATAGTTTAAAGTACCTGTTACAGTCCTTTACATAGGGTTTTGCAACTGTTCTTTCATGAAGAACAAATTCTAGCTTATACCAGTGCCTCAGACACACATCTGAGAAAATCAGACATCTGTATGATCAAGAGACTAAATAGTTGTGGGAAATATATTACAATAGTATCAGAATGGAGGAAAGTAAAATTTTCTACTGGGGTCAGTCCCTAAGTATTTCAAAGGGTTTAATCAATGTTTCCTCTGAAAGCAAAAATATATTAGCAATAATTGTTGTGCCGAATGAGACCACCCGCGAGACAGACAACCACGACACAGAGAATTTGGTGGAATCAGACCCTCTTCTGCCAATTGGTGAGGGTGATTTTATTAGCAGATTCGAATCTGGGCTGCCACCCCGGTTCATCCGAGAGCAACAAGCCCTGACTTACACCAAGTTTGTCCTTTTATTCACAATTCGAACCAGGGGAGGGGTACCGAGTGCGAAATTCTATTGGGTCATGCAGAGTTCAAGCCTTGTGGTTGCACGCATTAACTAAGGGCAACAGCCCTCGTCCTTGAACATTCTGCTACTTTCTGATAAGATAAGACATCCCATCCTACAATAATGAGGGCATTTATAAATCTCCATGTTTTGGGACATTGATATTTATAACATTTTACCAGTACAAACTTAACTTAGAGAAAAACCTTCTTTAGACTCAACAGTTTTTTCCAAGCAGGTCTTACAGCAGAGTTAAGCTAATAAAGAAATACGAAGCATACCAAACAAACCCAATTATTTCTAGTATCTCACCTTTTATAAGCTAGAAAGAATACATCTTTGTGATTTCCAAAGGCCCTCGGGGAAATTTCAAAATTGTTTGTGTAACACAAGACTATATATTCTTTTCTAGTGCACATGGAACACTCTCAAAGATAGAGCATATACTGGGTCACAAAGCGAACTTTGGCAAATTTGAGAAGATTGAAATCATACCAAGTGTACTCTCAAACCACAGAGCTTTGAAATTGGAAATCAACTTCAAAAAGAAAGCAGAAAAACACACATATACACGAAGATTAAACAATCTGTTATTAAAAAAAAAAGACTGGATCAAAGAAGAAATGAAAGAAGACATTAAATATACATATAAACTGATACCAATGAAAACACAATCTATCAAAATTATTGGGATGCAACAAAAGCAGTAATAAGGGAAAATATACCATTACAGGTGTTTCTCAAGATACAAGAAAAATTACAAGTAAACAACCAACATCCATCTTAAAAAAACTTCATTCTTGGGAAGCCGGGATGGCTCAGTGGGTTAAGCGCTCACTTTGCAATGCTGGGGACCAAGGATCGAATCCCGGCCCCGGCCCGTGCGGACCCATATGCTAAACTGGGGAGTGCTCCCAGTTCAGTTCTCTCTCTGTCTCTGTCTCTGTATCTCTCTCTCTCTCTCTCTCTCTGTGAAAAATAAATAAATAAATAAATAAGAAAAATTTATTAAAAAAAAACCACAACTTCATTCATATGTAGAATATAAAACTGAAAGCAACAAAGAAACAAAAACTCATAGACACAATCAATAGTTTAGTGGTTATAGGAGGGTCGGGAGGAGGGAGTGGGGAAAGACAGAGGAGGCATCACATATATGATGGAAGGAGAGTTGATTCTGGGTGGTGAGCACATAATTCAACATATAAATGATGTAATGTAGAATTGTACACCTGGAACCTATGTCATTTTTACTACTAATTGTCACCCCAATACGTTTAACAATAAAAAATAATAAAATACAATATAATGTGAACCAAAACAAAAATAGTTTGTATAAAAAACAGCTCTTTTTGTAAAACAAATTTTTTTCTGAAGGGAAGAGAAGTTAAAATAATAATCAGAGGATATACATATACATATGTGTATATATATATATATATATATATATATATATATATATATATATATTTTTTTTTTTTTAGATTTATTTTTATTTTTTAAGAGGAGAGAGAGGGTGGGGGAGGGCCCAGAGTAGTCTCCATAGTTGTACATCATTAGTTGTGACATGGTTTCATTCCACACGGGTGGATATGGAGCCATGCAGGGTGAGAACTGAACCCTGGGCCTCCTACGTGGGAGGTGAGAACCTTTGCCGCCATCTGGTGGTTACCAGTTGTGCTGCAGTTCAGCATATGGGTTTGTACGGGTCAAAGCTGGGAATTCAACCACGGA